>JASTWF010000322.1:0-37500 GCA_030390025.1 Squalus acanthias
TGTGCACAGTTCTCGTCTCCATATCCCTTGGTTAGACCACACTTGGAGCACTGTGCACAGTCCTGGTCTCCATATACCTTGGTTAGACCACACTTGGAGCACTGTGCACAGTTCCTGGTCTCCATATACCTTGGTTAGACCACACTTGGAGCACTGTGCACAGTTCTGGTCTCCATATCCCTTGGTTAGACCACACTTGGAGCACTGTGCACAGTTCTGGTCTCCATATCCTTGGTTAGACCACACTTGGAGCACTGTGCACAGTTCTGGTCTCCATATCCCTTGGTTAGACCACACTTGGAGCACTGTGCACAGTTCTGGTCTCCACATCCCTTGGTTAGACCACACTTGGAGCACTGTGCACAGTCCTGGTCTCCATATCCCTTGGTTAGACCACACTTGGAGCACTGTGCACAGTTCTGGTCTCCGTATACCTTGGTTAGACCACACTTGGAGCACTGTGCACAGTTCTGGTCTCCATATTATAAAAAGGATAGAGAGACACTGGAGAAGGTGCAGAGAAGATTTACGAGAATGATACCAGAACGGAGAGGTTATACCCATCAGGAAAGACTGAACAGGCTGGGACTCTTTTCTCTAGAAAAGAGAAGACTGAGGGGAGACCTGATCGAGGTCTTTAAGATTATGAAAGGGTTTCAATAGGGTAGACGTAGAGAAGATGTTTCCACTTGTGGGGGAGACCAGAACTAGGGGCCATCAATATAAGATAGTCACTAATAAATCCAATGGGGAATTCCGGAGATACTTCTTTCCCCAGAGAGTGGTGAGAATGTGGAACTCGCTCCCACAGGGAGTGGTTGAGGCGAATAGCGTCGATGTATTTAAGGGGAGCTGGATAAACACATGAGGGAGAAGGGAATGGAAGGATATGGTGATGGGGTGAGATGAAGAGGGGTGGGAGGAGGCTGGTGTGGAGCAGACACACCGGCACGGAGCAGCTAGGCCGAACGGCCTGTCTCTGTGCTCTAAAGTCGATGTAATTCTACCTAATCTCTTGATCTCCTTAATCCTGACGCAATCTCGGAGCTGAGAAAGTAGGTTTCCCACAGGAGGCAAAGCGAGCGAAGGAGAGAGGCAGCGGTTACTGTTGCAGGGCTCGACATCGGTTTGAGCAAGTAAGGCGAGGGGGCCCGGTACTCGCGGGCGGCGCCAAGGATGAAGCTGAGTGATGAGTCCCGCCGCGCCCTATCGGTGGCGCTCAACTCCATCGGGCTCCTCTCCTCCCTCTCGGCCTTCGGCACCAGCTACTGGTGCGTGGGCACCCACAAGGTGGTGAAGCCCCTGTGCCTATCGCCGGTCAAGCTCAAGGACTGCGTGGCAGGGGCGGAGGGCAACGCCACGCTCCGGGGCCTGGTGCACTACGTCTGGGAGACGGGCGAGGACCGTTTCACATTCCGTTATTTTCACAGCGGATTCTGGTACTCGTGCGAGGAACACAACCACGGAGGTAAGGAGGGGAACAAAAACATCCCAGGGCGCGTCACAGGAGCGATTATCAAAGACAAATCTGACCCCGATCCACATAAGGAGATATTAGGACAGGCGACCAAAAGCTGGGTCAAAGGGGTCGGTTTTAAGGAGCGTCTTAAAGGAGGAGAGAGAGGCGGAGAGGTTTAGGGAGGGAAATCCAGAGCTCAGGGCCCCAGGCAGCAGAAGGCACGGCCGCCAATGGTGGAGCGAAGGAAATCAGGGGATGCTCAAGAGGCCAGAATCGGAGGAGCGCAGAGATCCCGGAGGGTTGCAGGGCTGGAGGAGGTTACAGAGATAGGGAGGGGGCGAGGGCCATGGAGGGATTTGAACAGGAGGATGAGAATTGTAGGGGCTGGAGGAGGTTACAGAGAAAGGGAGGGGCTGAGGGGCCATGGAGGGATTTGAACAGGAGGATGAGAATTCTAGGGGCTGGAGGAGGTTATAAAGATAGGGAGGGGGTGAGGGCCATGGAGGGATTTGAACACGAGGATGAGAATTGTAGGGCTGGAGGAGGTGAGAGAGATAGGGAGGGAGCGAGGGCCATGGAGGGATTTGAACAGGATGAGAATTGTAGGGGCTGGAGGAGGTTATAAAGATAGGGAGGGGTGAGGGCCATGGAGGGATTTGAACACGAGGATGAGAATTGTAGGGCTGGAGGAGGTGAGAGAGATAGGGAGGGAGCGAGGGCCATGGAGGGATTTGAACAGGATGAGAATTGTAGGGGCTGGAGGAGGTTACAGAGATAGGGAGGGGGCGAGGGACATGGAGGGATTTGAACAGGAGGATGAGAATTGTAGGGGCTGGAGGAGGTTACAGAGATAGGGAGGGGGCGAGGGGCCATGGAGGGATTTGAACAGGAGTATGAGAATTGTAGGGGCTGGAGGAGGTGAAAGAGATAGGGAGGGGGCGAGGGCATTGGATGGATTTGAACAGGAGGATGAGAATTGTAGGGGCTGGAGGAGGTTACAGAGATAGGGAGGGGGCGAGGGGCCATGGAGGGATTTGAACAGGAGGATGAGAATTGTAGGGGCTGGAGGAGGTTACAGAGATAGGGAGGGGCGAGGGTCATGGAGGGATTTGAACAGGAGGATGAGAATTGTAGGGGCTGGAGGAGGTTACAGAGATAGGGAGGGTGCGAGGGTCATGGAGGGATTTGAACAGGAGGATGAGAATTGTAGGGCTGGAGGAGGTTACAGAGATAGGGAGGGGGCGAGGGCCATGGAGGGATTTGAACAGGAGTATGAGAATTGTAGGGCTGGAGGAGGTTACAGAGATAAGGAGGAGGCGAGGGCCATGGAGGGATTTGAACAGGAGGATGAGAATTGTAGGGCTGGAGGAGGTTACAGAGATAGGGAGGAGACGAGGGCCATGGAGGGATTTGAACAGGAGGATGAGAATTGTAGGGCTGGAGGAGGTTACAGAGATAGGTAGGGGGGAGAGGGCCATGGAGGGATTTGAACAGGAGGATGAGAATTGTAGGATCTGGAGGAGGTTACAGAGATAGGGAGGAGGCGAGGGGCCATGGAGGGATTTGAACAGGAGGATGAGAATTGTAGGGGCTAGAGGAGGTTACAGAGATAGGGAGGGGGTGAGGGCCATGGAGGGATTTGAACAGGAGGGTGAGAATTGTAGGGGCTGGAGAAGGTTACAGAGATAGGGAGGGGGTGAGGGCCATGGAGGGATTTGAACAGGAGGATGAGAATTGTAGGGGCTGGAGGAGGTTACAGAGATAGGGAGGGGGGCGAGGGCCATGGAGGGATTTGAACAGGAGGATGAGAATTGTAGGGCTGGAGGAGGTTACAGAGATAGGGAGGGGGCGAGGGCCTAACAGGGATTTGAACAGGAGGATGAGAATTCTAGGGGCTGGAGGAGGTTATAAAGATAGGGAGGGGTGAGGGCCATGGAGGGATTTGAACACGAGGATGAGAATTGTAGGGCTGGAGGAGGTGAGAGAGATAGGGAGGGAGCGAGGGCCATGGAGGGATTTGAACAGGATGAGAATTGTAGGGGCTGGAGGAGGTTATAAAGATAAGGTGGGGTGAGGGCCATGGAGGGATTTGAACACGAGGATGAGAATTGTAGGGCTGGAGGAGGTGAGAGAGATAGGGAGGGAGCGAGGGCCATGGAGGGATTTGAACAGGATGAGAATTGTAGGGGCTGGAGGAGGTTACAGAGATAGGGAGGGGGCGAGGGGCCATGGAGGGATTTGAACAGGTGGATGAGAATTGTAGGGCTGGAGGAGGTTACAGAGATAGGGAGGGGGCGAGGGCCATGGAGGGATTTGAACAGGAGGATGAGAATTGTAGGGGTTGGAGGAGGTTACAGAGATAGGGAGGGGACGAGGGCCGTGGAGAGATTTGAACAGGAGGATGAGAATTGTTGGGCTGGAGGAGGTTACAGAGATAGGGAGGGAGCGAGGGCCATGGAGGGATTTGAACAGTTGGATGAGAATTGTAGGGGCTGGAGGAGGTTACAGAGATAGGGAGCGGGTGAGGGCCATGGAGGGATTTGAACAGGAGGATGAGAATTGTAGGGGCTGGAGGAGGTTACAGAGATAAGGAGGGGGCAAGGGCCATGGAGGGATTTGAATAGGAGGATGAGAATTGTAGGGGCTGGAGGAGGTTACAGAGATAGGGAGGGGGCGAGAGGCCATGGAGGGATTTCAACAGGAGGATGAGAATTGTAGGGGCTGGAGGAGGTTACAGAGATAGGGAGGGGGTGAGGGCCATGGAGGGATTTGAACAGGAGGATGAGAATTGTCGGGTTGGAGGAGGTTAGAGAGATAGGGAGGGGGCGAGGGGCCATGGATGGATTTGAACAGGAGGATGAGAATTGTAGGGGCTGGAGGAGGTTACAGAGATAGGGAGGGGAGCGCGGGGCCATGGAGGGATTTGAACAGGAGGATGAGAATTGTCGGGGCTGGAGGAGGTTATAGAGATAGGGAGGGTGCGAGGGCCATGGAGGGATTTGAAAAGTAAAATGAGAACTGTCGGGTTGGAGGAGGTTACAGAGATAGGGAGGGGGGCGAGACAGTGAGAGAAAGAGAGACAGAGAGAGAGTGAGATTGCAAATAGAGGGGAAGACAAGGAAGAGTGTTAACATGAAGTGATTTTTTTTTGATATCTCAGTTTCCTGCTACTTCCAAAGGGCTCTGAACTCATGAACTCTTCATGTTTCTGTCTCCTCCAGTTAAATGTCGGAGCTTCATTGACCTGACGCCGGAATCTGAGCTGGGTAAGTATCTCCAACCTCCTGATCCTCTCCCTCATTAAAATGCCTTGATGTGGAGATGCCGGTGTTGGACTGGGGTGGACAAATGTGAGAAGTCGCACAACACCAGGTTATAGTCCGACAGCTTTATTTGAAATCACAAGCTTTCGGAGCGCTGCTCCTTCGTCAGGTGAAGTGAAGAGGTGCATATAGGCACAGCATATATAGTCAGAGAACACTGCCAGATGACTACAGTTAATCTTTCCAACTACCCTTTATCACACCTCGGCAGAGAGATAATCACAGCAATCAAAGGTGTGGATGGTGTCCAAACAGGTCAGTCAGGAAAACATGACATCAAAGACAATGAGGAGGGGTCACGAGGGGTCAAATGTGGCAGATGCTGGGGGTCTGGATGGAAAACAAAAAACTTTTTTTGCTGGAAATCACAGCAGGTCCGGCCGCACCTGTGTAGAGAGAACAAGCCAACGACGACTCGAGTCTGGATGACTCTACGTCAGGTGTGATAAAGGGCAGTTGGAAAGATTAACTGTAGTCACCTGGCAGTGTTCTCTGACTATATATGCTGTGACTATATGCATCTCTTCACTTCACCTGACGAAGGAGCAGCGCTCCGAAAGCTTGTCATTTCAAATAAAGCTGTTGGACTATAACCTGGTGTTGTGCGACTTCTCAATAAAAGACAGACTCGCATTTCTCCAGCGCCTTTCACCACCTCAGGACGTCCTAATGCGCTTTACAGCCAATGAAGTACTTTTTGAAGTGTAGTCACTGTTGTAATGTGGGAAACGCAGCAGCCAATTTGCACACAGCAAGCTCCCACAACAGCAATGTGATAATGACCAGATCATCTGTTTTAGTGATGTTGGTTGAGGGATAAATATTGGGCCCAGGACACCGGGGAGAACTCCCCCCCCCTGCTCTTCTTCGAAATAGTGGCCGTGGGATCTTTTACGTCCACCTGAGAGGCCAGACGGAGCCTCGGTTTAACGTCTCATCCGAAAGATGGCACCTCCGACAGTGCAGCGCTCCCTCAGTACTGGCACCGGGGAGTGTGGGCCTGGATTATGGGGCTCGAGTCCGAGAGTATATACATCTACCTCCGACAGTGCAGCGTTCCCTTAGTACTGGCACCAGGGAGTGTGGGCCTGGATTATGGGGCTCGAGGCTTGAGTATATACACCTACCTCCGACAGTGCAGCGCTCCCTCAGTACTGGCACCGGGGAGTGTGGGCCTGGATTATGGGGCTCGAGTCCTAGAGTATATACATCTACCTCCGACAGTGCAGCGCTCCCTCAGTACTGGCACCGGGGAGTGTGGGCCTGGATTATGGGGCTCGAGTCCTAGAGTATATACATCTACCTCCGACAGTGCAGCGCTCCCTCAGTACTGGCACCGGGGAGTGTGGGCCTGGATTATGGAGCTAATTTCCTAGAGTATATACATATACCTCCGACAGGGCAGCGCTCCCTCAGTACTGGCACCGGGGAGTGTGGGCCTGGATTATGGGGCTCGAGTCCTAGAGTGTATACATCTACCTCCGACAGTGCAGCACTCCCTCAGTACTGGCACCAGGGAGTGTGGGCCTGGATTATGGGGCTCAAGTCCGAGAGTATATACATCTACCTCCGACAGTGCAGCGCTCCCTCAGTACTGGCACCGGGGAGTGTGGGCCTGGATTATGGAGCTCGAGTCCTTGAGTATATACATCTACCTCCGACAGTGCAGCACTCCCTCTGTACTGGCACCGGGGAGTGTGGGCCTGGATTATGGGGCTCGAGTCCTAGAGTATATACATCTACCTCCGACAGTGCAGCGCTCCCTCAGTACTGGCACCGGGGAGTGTGGGCCTGGATTATGGGGCTGGAGTCCTAGAGTATATACATCTACCTCCGACAGTGCAGCGCTCCCTCAGTACTGGCACCGGGGAGTGTGGGCCTGGGTTATGGAGCTCTCGAGTCCTAGAGTATATACATCTACCTCCGACAGTGCAGCACTCCCTCAGTACTGGCACCGGGGAGTGTGGGCCTGGATTATGGGGCTCGAGTCCTAGATCAGTGGTTCCCAACTTTTTCCTTTATGCGGACCACTACATCGTCATCAAAAGCTTTTGCGGACCACAGCGTAGGCAAGCCATTTAAAATATTTTGTGAATCATGTCACAACTTAACCTCTGGCACTATTATTACCCTTCTCTTCACTTGCCATGTTCAATGTGAAATTGGTCTTCGCCAATCTGTTGCAGCTTTTACACTCTTGTCTTGCTTTATGGTTTTGACGAAAGGTCTTCCACCTGAAACGTTAACTCTGTTTCTCTCTCCACGAATGCTGCCTGGCCTGCTGAGTTTTTCCAGCGTTTTCTGCTGTTATTTCTTGCTGCAGTTGTATAAGGGCCTTGGTGAGACCACACCTTGAGTATTGTGTGCAGTTTTGGTCGCCTTATCTGAGGAAGGATGTTCTTGCCATGGAAGGAGTTCAGCGAAGATTCACCAGGCTGATACCTGGGATGGCAGGAATGACATATGAAGAGAGATTTGGTCGATTGGGCTTGTATTCGCTGGAGTATAGAAGAATGAGAGGGGATCTCATCGAAACTTATAAAATTCTAACAGGTCTGGACAAACTAGATGCAGGAAGGATGTTCCCGATGGTCGGAGAGTCCAGAACCAGGGGTCATAATCTAAGGATAAGGGGTAAGCCATTTAGGACTGAGATGAGGAGGAATTTCTTCACCCAGAGAGTGGTGAACCTGTGGAATTCTCTACCACAGCAGGTAGTTGAGGCCAAGTCATTAAATATATTGAAGAATGAGTTGGATATATTTCTTAAAGCTGAAGGGATCAAGGGATACGGGGAGAAAGCAGGGACAGGGTACTGAGTTTGGATGATCAGCCATGATCTCATCGAATGGCGGAGCAGGCTCGAGGGGCCGAATAGCCGACTCCTGCTCCTATCTTCTATGTTTCTATGTTTCTGGTTTTGAAGTCTGTGCCATTTGCCGTCATGGTCTTAAACCCCTTTTTCTCTTCTGGCTGAATTGTTTGTTCGTTCCGTTGAACCAGGCTGGACTATAATGACGCTCAGTACCTTTGCTTTGCATAGGTACACGTTGATCCATTGCATTCAGAATCACCTCCTTGAAGGAACCCCATAGAACAACGACAGCAACAACCTCCACATCTAGTTTAAACACTCCCCACATTCTATCTGTCCTGCCTGCCAACACCTCAAACCCTTTTGTTTCGGTGGAACCCATCAGGTCTCTATAAGCTCCCTCTATTCCGAAAGAACATCAGAACATAAGCAGTAGGAGCAGGAGTGGGCCATACGGCCCCTCGGGCCTGCTCCGCCATTCAATAGGATCATGGCTGATCCGAACCTAGACTCACGTCCACTTCCCTGCCCGCTCCCCATAACCCTTAATTCCCTTATCAGCTCGGAAACTGTCTATCTCCGTTTTAAATTTATTGAATGTCGCAGCTTCCACAGCTCTCTGAGGGAGCAAATTCCATCGATTTACTCCCCTCTGAGTGAAGAAGTTTCTCCTCATCTCAGTTTTGAAATGGCAGCCCCTTATTCTCAGATTATGCCCCCTAGTTCTAGTCTCACCCATCAGTGGAAACATCCTCCCCGCCTCCACCCGATCAAGCCCCCTCACAATCTGATATGTTTCGATAAGATCGCCTCTCATTCTTCTGAATTCCAATGAGTAGAGGCCCAACCTACTCAACCTTTCCTCATAAGTCAACCCCCTCATCTCCGGAATCAACCGAGTGAACCTTCTCTGAACTGCCTCTGGAGCAAGTATATCTTTTCTTAAATATGGAAACCAAAACTGTACGCAGTACTCCAGGTGTGGCCTCACCAGTACCCTGTATAACTGAAGCAAGACTTCCCTGCTTTTATACTCCATCCCCCTTGCAATAAAAGCCAAGATTCCATTGGCCTTCCTGATCACCTGCTGTACCTGCATACTAACCTTCTGTGTTTCATGCACCAGGACCCCCAGATCCATTTGTACTGTAGCACTTTGCAGTTTCTTTCCAGTTAGATAATAACTTGCTCTTTGATTTTTTTTCTGCCAAAGTGCATAACCTCACACTTTCCAACATTATATTCCATCTGCCAAATTTCCGCCCACTCACTTAGCCTGTCTATGTCCCCCTGCAGGTTTTTTATGTCCTCCTCACTCACTGCTTTCCCTCCCAGCTTTGTATCGTCTGCAAACTTGGATACGTTGCACTTGGTCCCCTCCTCCAAATCGTTAATATCGATTGTAAAGAGTTGGGGTCCCAGCACTGACCCCTGCGGAACAACACCAGTCACTGATTGCCAACCCGAGAATTAACCATTTATCCCAACTCTCTGTTTTCTGTTAGATAGCCAATCTTCCACCCATGCCAGTATATTACCCCCAATCCTGAAAGCTGTAGCAATGTGTCATGAAATGAACCCCTGTTTCACTACAGCACAGGCTCAGCGACGCCTGGCCCGTCTAATTCCCCTCTGTCTCTCTTGACTAAGATGTGGAGATGCCGGTGTTGGACTGGGGTGGACAAATGTGAGAAGTCGCACAACACCAGGTTATAGTCCAACAGCTTTATTTGAAATCACAAGCTTTCGGAGCGCTGCTCCTTCGTCAGGTGAAGTGAAGAGATGCATATAGTCACAGCATATATAGTCAGAGAACACAGCCAGATGACTGCAGTTGATCTTTCTAACTGCCCTTTATCACACTTCGGCAAAGAGATAATTACGGCAATCAAAGGCGTGGACGGTGTCCAAACAGGTCAGTCAGGAAAAGGCGGCCTTCGAGACACACGACAACGCAAAATCGTCGAGCAGAAACTGATAGCCAAGTTCCGCGGCCCATGAGGACGGCCTCGACCGGGATCTTGGGTTCATGTCACGCTACATGTAACCCCCACCTGACGTAGAGTCATCCAGACTCGAGTCGTCATTGGCTTGTTCTCTCTACACAGGTGCGGCCGGACCTGCTGTGATTTCCAGCAAAAAAAGTTTTTTGTTTCCCATCCAGACCCCCAGCATCTGCCACATTGACCCCTCGTGACCCCACCTCATTGTCTTTGATGTCATGTTTTCCTGACTGACCGGTTTGGACACCATCCACACCTTTGATTGCCGAGATTATCTCTCTGCCGAGGTGTGATAAAGGGCAGTTAGAAAGATTAACTGTAATCACCTGGCAGTGTTCTCTGACTATATATGCTGTGCCTATATGCACCTCTTCACTTCACCTGATGAAGGAGCAGCGCTTCGAAAGCTTGTGATTACAAATAAAGCTGTTGGACTATAACCTGCTGTTGTGCGGGTTTATATGACAGAGTGTGCGGCAGTGAGGTGGGAAATATTTTGGTGAATTTATCTGGAGCTCATTTTTCGGCCCAGTTGATTTGCTCGTTCCAGAAAACCAACCCGCCCTCCATCCACGACAGGTTTTCACTTCCATCAGCTCATCCCCAAAACCCAGCTTTAAACAGCAATAAAAACACTGGAACCACAAGGCGGGTCATTCAACATCTGTGGAGACAACAGACACGTTTATTTTAGGGGTTTGAACCATTTTTTCACGGACCACCTGCAGTACCCTCGCGGACCACTGGTTGGGAACCACTGTCCTAGAGTATATACATCTACCTCCGACAGTGCAGCGCTCCCTCAGTACTGGCACCGGGGAGTGTGGGCCTGGATTATGGGGCTCGAGTCCTAGAGTATATACATCTACCTCCGACAGTGCAGCACTCCCTCAGTACTGGCACCGGGGAGTGTGGGCCTGGATTATGGGGCTCGAGTCCTAGAGTATATACATCTACCTCCGACAGTGCAGCGCTCCCTCAGTACTGGCACCGGGGAGTGTGGGCCTGGATTATGGGGCTCGAGTCCTAGAGTATATACATCTACCTCCGACAGTGCAGCGCTCCCTCAGTACTGGCACCGGGGAGTGTGGGCCTGGATTATGGAGCTCGAGTCCTAGAGTATATACATCTACCTCCGACAGTGCAGCGCTCCCTCAGTACTGGCACCGGGGAGTGTGGGCCTGGATTATGGAGCTCGAGTCCTAGAGTATATACATCTACCTCCGACAGTGCAGCGCTCCCTCAGTACTGGCACCGGGGAGTGTGGGCCTGGATTATGGAGCTCGAGTCCTAGAGTATATACATCTACCTCCGACAGTGCAGCGCTCCCTCAGTACTGGCACCGGGGAGTGTGGGCCTGGATTATGGAGCTCAGTCCTAGAGTATATACATCTACCTCCGACAGTGCAGCGCTCCCTCAGTACTGGCACCGGGGAGTGTGGGCCTGGATTATGGAGCTCGAGTCCTAGAGTATATACATCTACCTCCGACAGTGCAGCGCTCCCTCAGTACTGGCACCGGGAGTGTGGGCCTGGATTATGGGGCTCAAGTCCTAGAGTATATACATCTACCTCCGACAGTGCAGCGCTCCCTCAGTACTGGCACCGGGGAGTGTGGGCCTGGATTATGGGGCTCGAGTCCTAGAGTATATACATCTACCTCCGACAGTGCAGCGCTCCCTCAGTACTGGCACCGGGGAGTGTGGGCCTGGATTATGGGGCTCAGTCCTAGAGTATATACATCTACCTCCGACAGTGCAGCGCTCCCTCAGTACTGGCACCGGGGAGTGTGGGCCTGGATTATGGGGCTCGAGTCCTAGAGTATATACATCTACCTCCGACAGTGCAGCGCTCCCTCAGTACTGGCACCGGGGAGTGTGGGCCTGGATTATGGGGCTCGAGTCCTAGAGTATATACATCTACCTCCGACAGTGCAGCGCTCCCTCAGTACTGGCACCGGGGAGTGTGGGCCTGGATTATGGGCTCGAGTCCTAGAGTATATACATCTACCTCCGACAGTGCAGCGCTCCCTCAGTACTGGCACCGGGGAGTGTGGGCCTGGATTATGGGGCTCGAGTCCTAGAGTATATACATCTACCTCCGACAGTGCAGCGCTCCCTCAGTACTGGCACCGGGGAGTGTGGGCCTGGATTATGGAGCTCGAGTCCTAGAGTATATACATCTACCTCCGACAGTGCAGCGCTCCCTCAGTACTGGCACCGGGAGTGTGGGCCTGGATTATGGGGCTCAAGTCCTAGAGTATATACATCTACCTCCGACAGTGCAGCGCTCCCTCAGTACTGGCACCGGGGAGTGTGGGCCTGGATTATGGAGCTCGAGTCCTAGAGTATATACATCTACCTCCGACAGTGCAGCGCTCCCTCAGTACTGGCACCGGGGAGTGTGGGCCTGGATTATGGGGCTCGAGTCCTAGAGTATATACATCTACCTCCGACAGTGCAGCAGCTCCCTCAGTACTGGCACCGGGGAGTGTGGGCCTGGATTATGGGGCTCGAGTCCTAGAGTATATACATCTACCTCCGACAGTGCAGCGCTCCCTCAGTACTGGCACCGGGGAGTGTGGGCCTGGATTATGGGCTCGAGTCCTAGAGTATATACATCTACCTCCGACAGTGCAGCGCTCCCTCAGTACTGGCACCGGGGAGTGTGGGCCTGGATTATGGAGCTCGAGTCCTAGAGTATATACATCTACCTCCGACAGTGCAGCGCTCCCTCAGTACTGGCACCGGGGAGTGTGGGCCTGGATTATGGGGCTCGAGTCCTAGAGTATATACATCTACCTCCGACAGTGCAGCGCTCCCTCAGTACTGGCACCGGGGAGTGTGGGCCTGGATTATGGGGCTCAAGTCCTAGAGTATATACATCTACCTCCGACAGTGCAGCGCTCCCTCAGTACTGGCACCGGGGAGTGTGGGCCTGGATTATGGGTCTCAGTCCTAGAGTATATACATCTACCTCCGACAGTGCAGCGCTCCCTCAGTACTGGCACCGGGGAGTGTGGGCCTGGATTATGGAGCTCGAGTCCTAGAGTATATACATCTACCTCCGACAGTGCAGCACTCCCTCAGTACTGGCACCGGGGAGTGTGGGCCTGGATTATGGAGCTCGAGTCCTAGAGTATATACATCTACCTCCGACAGTGCAGCGCTCCCTCAGTACTGGCACCGGGGAGTGTGGGCCTGGATTATGGGGCTCGAGTCCTAGAGTATATACATCTACCTCCGACAGTGCAGCGCTCCCTCAGTACTGGCACCGGGGAGTGTGGGCCTGGATTATGGGGCTCGAGTCCTAGAGTATATACATCTACCTCCGACAGTGCAGCGCTCCCTCAGTACTGGCACCGGGGAGTGTGGGCCTGGATTATGGGGCTCGAGTCCTAGAGTATATACATCTACCTCCGACAGTGCAGCGCTCCCTCAGTACTGGCACCGGGGAGTGTGGGCCTGGATTATGGAGCTCGAGTCCTAGAGTATATACATCTACCTCCGACAGTGCAGCGCTCCCTCAGTACTGGCACCGGGGAGTGTGGGCCTGGATTATGGAGCTCGAGTCCTAGAGTATATACATCTACCTCCGACAGTGCAGCGCTCCCTCAGTACTGGCACCGGGGAGTGTGGGCCTGGATTATGGGGCTCGAGTCCTAGAGTATATACATCTACCTCCGACAGTGCAGCGCTCCCTCAGTACTGGCACCGGGGAGTGTGGGCCTGGATTATGGGGCTCGAGTCCTAGAGTATATACATCTACCTCCGACAGTGCAGCGCTCCCTCAGTACTGGCACCGGGGAGTGTGGGCCTGGATTATGGGGCTCGAGTCCTAGAGTATATACATCTACCTCCGACAGTGCAGCGCTCCCTCAGTACTGGCACCGGGGAGTGTGGGCCTGGATTATGGGGCTCGAGTCCTAGAGTATATACATCTACCTCCGACAGTGCAGCGCTCCCTCAGTACTGGCACCGGGGAGTGTGGGCCTGGATTATGGGGCTCAAGTCCTAGAGTATATACATCTACCTCCGACAGTGCAGCGCTCCCTCAGTACTGGCACCGGGGAGTGTGGGCCTGGATTATGGGGCTCGAGTCCTAGAGTATATACATCTACCTCCGACAGTGCAGCGCTCCCTCAGTACTGGCACCGGGGAGTGTGGGCCTGGATTATGGAGCTCGAGTCCTAGAGTATATACATCTACCACAACAGTGCAGCGCTCCCTCAGTACTGGCACCGGGGAGTGTGGGCCTGGATTATGGGGCTCGAGTCCTAGAGTATATACATCTACCTCCGACAGTGCAGCGCTCCCTCAGTACTGGCACCGGGGAGTGTGGGCCTGGATTATGGAGCTCGAGTCCTAGAGTATATACATCTACCTCCGACAGTGCAGCGCTCCCTCAGTACTGGCACCGGGGAGTGTGGGCCTGGATTATGGGGCTCGAGTCCTAGAGTATATACATCTACCTCCGACAGTGCAGCGCTCCCTCAGTACTGGCACCGGGGAGTGTGGGCCTGGATTATGGGGCTCGAGTCCTAGAGTATATACATCTACCTCCGACAGTGCAGCGCTCCCTCAGTACTGGCACCGGGGAGTGTGGGCCTGGATTATGGGGCTCAAGTCCTAGAGTATATACATCTACCTCCGACAGTGCAGCGCTCCCTCAGTACTGGCACCGGGGAGTGTGGGCCTGGATTATGGGGCTCGAGTCCTAGAGTATATACATCTACCTCCGACAGTGCAGCGCTCCCTCAGTACTGGCACCGGGGAGTGTGGGCCTGGATTATGGGGCTCGAGTCCTAGAGTATATACATCTACCTCCGACAGTGCAGCGCTCCCTCAGTACTGGCACCGGGGAGTGTGGGCCTGGATTATGGGCTCGAGTCCTAGAGTATATACATCTACCTCCGACAGTGCAGCGCTCCCTCAGTACTGGCACCGGGGAGTGTGGGCCTGGATTATGGGGCTCAAGTCCTAGAGTATATACATCTACCTCCGACAGTGCAGCGCTCCCTCAGTACTGGCACCGGGGAGTGTGGGCCTGGATTATGGGGTTCAGTCCTAGAGTATATACATCTACCTCCGACAGTGCAGCGCTCCCTCAGTACTGGCACCGGGGAGTGTGGGCCTGGATTATGGGGCTCGAGTCCTAGAGTATATACATCTACCTCCGACAGTGCAGCGCTCCCTCAGTACTGGCACCGGGGAGTGTGGGCCTGGATTATGGAGCTCGAGTCCTAGAGTATATACATCTACCTCCGACAGTGCAGCGCTCCCTCAGTACTGGCACCGGGGAGTGTGGGCCTGGATTATGGGGCTCGAGTCCTAGAGTATATACATCTACCTCCGACAGTGCAGCGCTCCCTCAGTACTGGCACCGGGGAGTGTGGGCCTGGATTATGGGGCTCGAGTCCTAGAGTATATACATCTACCTCCGACAGTGCAGCGCTCCCTCAGTACTGGCACCGGGGAGTGTGGGCCTGGATTATGGGGCTCGAGTCCTAGAGTATATACATCTACCTCCGACAGTGCAGCGCTCCCTCAGTACTGGCACCGGGGAGTGTGGGCCTGGATTATGGAGCTCGAGTCCTAGAGTATATACATCTACCTCCGACAGTGCAGCGCTCCCTCAGTACTGGCACCGGGGAGTGTGGGCCTGGATTATGGAGCTCGAGTCCTAGAGTATATACATCTACCTCCGACAGTGCAGCGCTCCCTCAGTACTGGCACCGGGGAGTGTGGGCCTGGATTATGGGTTTAAGTCCTAGAGTATATACATCTACCTCCGACAGTGCAGCGCTCCCTCAGTACTGGCACCGGGGAGTGTGGGCCTGGATTATGGGGCTCGAGTCCTAGAGTATATACATCTACCTCCGACAGTGCAGCGCTCCCTCAGTACTGGCACCGGGGAGTGTGGGCCTGGATTATGGGGCTCGAGTCCTAGAGTATATACATCTACCTCCGACAGTGCAGCGCTCCCTCAGTACTGGCACCGGGGAGTGTGGGCCTGGATTATGGGGCTCGAGTCCTAGAGTATATACATCTACCTCCGACAGTGCAGCGCTCCCTCAGTACTGGCACCGGGAGTGTGGGCCTGGATTATGGGGCTCAAGTCCTAGAGTATATACATCTACCTCCGACAGTGCAGCGCTCCCTCAGTACTGGCACCGGGGAGTGTGGGCCTGGATTATGGGGCTCGAGTCCTAGAGTATATACATCTACCTCCGACAGTGCAGCGCTCCCTCAGTACTGGCACCGGGGAGTGTGGGCCTGGATTATGGGGCTCGAGTCCTAGAGTATATACATCTACCTCCGACAGTGCAGCGCTCCCTCAGTACTGGCACCGGGGAGTGTGGGCCTGGATTATGGGGCTCGAGTCCTAGAGTATATACATCTACCTCCGACAGTGCAGCGCTCCCTCAGTACTGGCACCGGGGAGTGTGGGCCTGGATTATGGGGCTCAAGTCCTAGAGTATATACATCTACCTCCGACAGTGCAGCGCTCCCTCAGTACTGGCACCGGGGAGTGTGGGCCTGGATTATGGGGCTCGAGTCCTAGAGTATATACATCTACCTCCGACAGTGCAGCGCTCCCTCAGTACTGGCACCGGGGAGTGTGGGCCTGGATTATGGGCTCAAGTCCTAGAGTATATACATCTACCTCCGACAGTGCAGCGCTCCCTCAGTACTGGCACCGGGGAGTGTGGGCCTGGATTATGGGGCTCAAGTCCTAGAGTATATACATCTACCTCCGACAGTGCAGCGCTCCCTCAGTACTGGCACCGGGGAGTGTGGGCCTGGATTATGGGGCTCGAGTCCTAGAGTATATACATCTACCTCCGACAGTGCAGCGCTCCCTCAGTACTGGCACCGGGGAGTGTGGGCCTGGATTATGGGGCTCAGTCCTAGAGTATATACATCTACCTCCGACAGTGCAGCGCTCCCTCAGTACTGGCACCGGGGAGTGTGGGCCTGGATTATGGGGCTCAAGTCCTAGACTGTATACATCTACCTCCAACAGTGCAGCGCTCCCTCAGTACTGGCACCGGGGAGTGTGGGCCTGGATTATGGAGCTCAGTCCTAGAGTATATACATCTACCTCCGACAGTGCAGCGCTCCCTCAGTACTGGCACCGGAGAGTGTGGGCCTGGATTATGGGTTTAAGTCCTAGAGTATATACATCTACCTCCGACAGTGCAGCGCTCCCTCAGTACTGGCACCGGGGAGTGTGGGCCTGGATTATGGGGCTCGAGTCCTAGAGTATATACATCTACCTCCGACAGTGCAGCGCTCCCTCAGTACTGGCACCGGGGAGTGTGGGCCTGGATTATGGAGCTCGAGTCCTAGAGTATATACATCTACCTCCGACAGTGCAGCGCTCCCTCAGTACTGGCACCGGGGAGTGTGGGCCTGGATTATGGGGCTCGAGTCCTAGAGTATATACATCTACCTCCGACAGTGCAGCGCTCCCTCAGTACTGGCACCGGGGAGTGTGGGCCTGGATTATGGGCTCGAGTCCTAGAGTATATACATCTACCTCCGACAGTGCAGCGCTCCCTCAGTACTGGCACCGGGAGTGTGGGCCTGGATTATGGGGCTCAAGTCCTAGAGTATATACATCTACCTCCGACAGTGCAGCGCTCCCTCAGTACTGGCACCGGGGAGTGTGGGCCTGGATTATGGGGCTCGAGTCCTAGAGTATATACATCTACCTCCGACAGTGCAGCGCTCCCTCAGTACTGGCACCGGGGAGTGTGGGCCTGGATTATGGGTTTAAGTCCTAGAGTATATACATCTACCTCCGACAGTGCAGCGCTCCCTCAGTACTGGCACCGGGGAGTGTGGGCCTGGATTATGGGGCTCGAGTCCTAGAGTATATACATCTACCTCCGACAGTGCAGCGCTCCCTCAGTACTGGCACCGGGGAGTGTGGGCCTGGATTATGGGCTCGAGTCCTAGAGTATATACATCTACCTCCGACAGTGCAGCGCTCCCTCAGTACTGGCACCGGAGAGTGTGGGCCTGGATTATGGGCTTCAGTCCTAGAGTATATACATCTACCTCCGACAGTGCAGCGCTCCCTCAGTACTGGCACCGGGAGTGTGGGCCTGGATTATGGGGCTCGAGTCCTAGAGTATATACATCTACCTCCGACAGTGCAGCGCTCCCTCAGTACTGGCACCGGGGAGTGTGGGCCTGGATTATGGGGCTCGAGTCCTAGAGTATATACATCTACCTCCGACAGTGCAGCGCTCCCTCAGTACTGGCACCGGGGAGTGTGGGCCTGGATTATGGGGCTCGAGTCCTAGAGTATATACATCTACCTCCGACAGTGCAGCGCTCCCTCAGTACTGGCACCGGGGAGTGTGGGCCTGGATTATGGGGCTCGAGTCCTAGAGTATATACATCTACCTCCGACAGTGCAGCGCTCCCTCAGTACTGGCACCGGGGAGTGTGGGCCTGGATTATGGGGCTCGAGTCCTAGAGTATATACATCTACCTCCGACAGTGCAGCGCTCCCTCAGTACTGGCACCGGAGAGTGTGGGCCTGGATTATGGGTTTCAGTCCTAGAGTATATACATCTACCTCCGACAGTGCAGCGCTCCCTCAGTACTGGCACCGGGGAGTGTGGGCCTGGATTATGGGGCTCGAGTCCTAGAGTATATACATCTACCTCCGACAGTGCAGCACTCCCTCAGTACTGGCACCGGAGAGTGTGGGCCTGGATTATGGGTTTCAGTCCTAGAGTATATACATCTACCTCCGACAGTGCAGCGCTCCCTCAGTACTGGCACCGGGGAGTGTGGGCCTGGATTATGGGGCTCGAGTCCTAGAGTATATACATCTACCTCCGACAGTGCAGCGCTCCCTCAGTACTGGCACCGGGGAGTGTGGGCCTGGATTATGGGTTCGAGTCCTAGAGTATATACATCTACCTCCGACAGTGCAGCGCTCCCTCAGTACTGGCACCGGGGAGTGTGGGCCTGGATTATGGGGCTCAAGTCCTAGAGTATATACATCTACCTCCGACAGTGCAGCGCTCCCTCAGTACTGGCACCGGGGAGTGTGGGCCTGGATTATGGGGCTCGAGTCCTAGAGTATATACATCTACCTCCGACAGTGCAGCGCTCCCTCAGTACTGGCACCGGGAGTGTGGGCCTGGATTATGGAGCTCGAGTCCTAGAGTATATACATCTACCTCCGACAGTGCAGCGCTCCCTCAGTACTGGCACCGGGGAGTGTGGGCCTGGATTATGGGGCTCAAGTCCTAGAGTATATACATCTACCTCCGACAGTGCAGCGCTCCCTCAGTACTGGCACCGGGGAGTGTGGGCCTGGATTATGGGGCTCGAGTCCTAGAGTATATACATCTACCTCCGACAGTGCAGCGCTCCCTCAGTACTGGCACCGGGGAGTGTGGGCCTGGATTATGGGTTTAAGTCCTAGAGTATATACATCTACCTCCGACAGTGCAGCGCTCCCTCAGTACTGGCACCGGGGAGTGTGGGCCTGGATTATGGGGCTCGAGTCCTAGAGTATATACATCTACCTCCGACAGTGCAGCGCTCCCTCAGTACTGGCACCGGGGAGTGTGGGCCTGGATTATGGAGCTCGAGTCCTAGAGTATATACATCTACCTCCGACAGTGCAGCACTCCCTCAGTACTGGCACCGGGGAGTGTGGGCCTGGATTATGGGGCTCAAGTCCTAGAGTATATACATCTACCTCCGACAGTGCAGCGCTCCCTCAGTACTGGCACCGGGAGTGTGGGCCTGGATTATGGGGCTCGAGTCCTAGAGTATATACATCTACCTCCGACAGTGCAGCGCTCCCTCAGTACTGGCACCGGGGAGTGTGGGCCTGGATTATGGGGCTCGAGTCCTAGAGTATATACATCTACCTCCGACAGTGCAGCGCTCCCTCAGTACTGGCACCGGGGAGTGTGGGCCTGGATTATGGGGCTCGAGTCCTAGAGTATATACATCTACCTCCGACAGTGCAGCGCTCCCTCAGTACTGGCACCGGGGAGTGTGGGCCTGGATTATGGGGCTCGAGTCCTAGAGTATATACATCTACCTCCGACAGTGCAGCGCTCCCTCAGTACTGGCACCGGGGAGTGTGGGCCTGGATTATGGGGCTCGAGTCCTAGAGTATATACATCTACCTCCGACAGTGCAGCGCTCCCTCAGTACTGGCACCGGGGAGTGTGGGCCTGGATTATGGGGCTCGAGTCCTAGAGTATATACATCTACCTCCGACAGTGCAGCGCTCCCTCAGTACTGGCACCGGGGAGTGTGGGCCTGGATTATGGGGCTCGAGTCCTAGAGTATATACATCTACCTCCGACAGTGCAGCACTCCCTCAGTACTGGCACCGGGGAGTGTGGGCCTGGATTATGGAGCTCGAGTCCTAGAGTATATACATCTACCTCCGACAGTGCAGCGCTCCCTCAGTACTGGCACCGGGGAGTGTGGGCCTGGATTATGGGGCTCAAGTCCTAGAGTATATACATCTACCTCCGACAGTGCAGCGCTCCCTCAGTACTGGCACCGGGGAGTGTGGGCCTGGATTATGGGGCTCGAGTCCTAGAGTATATACATCTACCTCCGACAGTGCAGCGCTCCCTCAGTACTGGCACCGGGGAGTGTGGGCCTGGATTATGGGGCTCGAGTCCTAGAGTATATACATCTACCTCCGACAGTGCAGCGCTCCCTCAGTACTGGCACCGGGGAGTGTGGGCCTGGATTATGGAGCTCGAGTCCTAGAGTATATACATCTACCTCCGACAGTGCAGCGCTCCCTCAGTACTGGCACCGGGGAGTGTGGGCCTGGATTATGGGGCTCGAGTCCTAGAGTATATACATCTACCTCCGACAGTGCAGCGCTCCCTCAGTACTGGCACCGGGAGTGTGGGCCTGGATTATGGGGCTCAAGTCCTAGAGTATATACATCTACCTCCGACAGTGCAGCGCTCCCTCAGTACTGGCACCGGGGAGTGTGGGCCTGGATTATGGGGCTCGAGTCCTAGAGTATATACATCTACCTCCGACAGTGCAGCGCTCCCTCAGTACTGGCACCGGGAGTGTGGGCCTGGATTATGGGGCTCGAGTCCTAGAGTATATACATCTACCTCCGACAGTGCAGCGCTCCCTCAGTACTGGCACCGGGGAGTGTGGGCCTGGATTATGGGGCTCGAGTCCTAGAGTATATACATCTACCTCCGACAGTGCAGCGCTCCCTCAGTACTGGCACCGGGGAGTGTGGGCCTGGATTATGGGGCTCGAGTCCTAGAGTATATACATCTACCTCCGACAGTGCAGCGCTCCCTCAGTACTGGCACCGGGGAGTGTGGGCCTGGATTATGGGGCTCGAGTCCTAGAGTATATACATCTACCTCCGACAGTGCAGCGCTCCCTCAGTACTGGCACCGGGGAGTGTGGGCCTGGATTATGGAGCTCGAGTCCTAGAGTATATACATCTACCTCCGACAGTGCAGCGCTCCCTCAGTACTGGCACCAGGGAGTGTGGGCCTGGATTATGGGGCTCGAGTCCTAGAGTATATACATCTACCTCCGACAGTGCAGCGCTCCCTCAGTACTGGCACCGGGGAGTGTGGGCCTGGATTATGGGGCTCAAGTCCTAGAGTATATACATCTACCTCCGACAGTGCAGCGCTCCCTCAGTACTGGCACCGGGGAGTGTGGGCCTGGATTATGGGGCTCGAGTCCTAGAGTATATACATCTACCTCCGACAGTGCAGCGCTCCCTCAGTACTGGCACCGGGGAGTGTGGGCCTGGATTATGGGCTCAGGTCCTAGAGTATATACATCTACCTCCGACAGTGCAGCGCTCCCTCAGTACTGGCACCGGGGAGTGTGGGCCTGGATTATGGAGCTCAGGTCCTGGAGTATATACATCTACCTCCGACAGTGCAGCGCTCCCTCAGTACTGGCACCGGGGAGTGTGGGCCTGGATTATCGGGCTCAAGTCCTAGAGTATATACATCTACCTCCGACAGTGCAGCGCTCCCTCAGTACTGGCACCGGGGAGTGTGGGCCTGGATTATGGAGCTCGAGTCCTAGAGTATATACATCTACCTCCGACAGTGCAGCGCTCCCTCAGTACTGGCACCGGGGAGTGTGGGCCTGGATTATGGGGCTCGAGTCCTAGAGTATATACATCTACCTCCGACAGTGCAGCGCTCCCTCAGTACTGGCACCGGGGAGTGTGGGCCTGGATTATGGGGCTCGAGTCCTAGAGTATATACATCTACCTCCGACAGTGCAGCGCTCCCTCAGTACTGGCACCGGGGAGTGTGGGCCTGGATTATGGGCTCGAGTCCTAGAGTATATACATCTACCTCCGACAGTGCAGCGCTCCCTCAGTACTGGCACCGGGGAGTGTGGGCCTGGATTATGGGGCTCAAGTCCTAGAGTATATACATCTACCTCCGACAGTGCAGCGCTCCCTCAGTACTGGCACCGGGGAGTGTGGGCCTGGATTATGGGCTCGAGTCCTAGAGTATATACATCTACCTCCGACAGTGCAGCGCTCCCTCAGTACTGGCACCGGGAGTGTGGGCCTGGATTATGGGGCTCGAGTCCTAGAGTATATACATCTACCTCCGACAGTGCAGCGCTCCCTCAGTACTGGCACCGGGAGTGTGGGCCTGGATTATGGGGCTCGAGTCCTAGAGTATATACATCTACCTCCGACAGTGCAGCGCTCCCTCAGTACTGGCACCGGGGAGTGTGGGCCTGGATTATGGGGCTCGAGTCCTAGAGTATATACATCTACCTCCGACAGTGCAGCGCTCCCTCAGTACTGGCACCGGGGAGTGTGGGCCTGGATTATGGGGCTCGAGTCCTAGAGTATATACATCTACCTCCGACAGTGCAGCGCTCCCTCAGTACTGGCACCGGGGAGTGTGGGCCTGGATTATGGGGCTCGAGTCCTAGAGTATATACATCTACCTCCGACAGTGCAGCGCTCCCTCAGTACTGGCACCGGGGAGTGTGGGCCTGGATTATGGGGCTCGAGTCCTAGAGTATATACATCTACCTCCGACAGTGCAGCGCTCCCTCAGTACTGGCACCGGGGAGTGTGGGCCTGGATTATGGGGCTCGAGTCCTAGAGTATATACATCTACCTCCGACAGTGCAGCGCTCCCTCAGTACTGGCACCGGGGAGTGTGGGCCTGGATTATGGGGCTCGAGTCCTAGAGTATATACATCTACCTCCGACAGTGCAGCGCTCCCTCAGTACTGGCACCGGGGAGTGTGGGCCTGGATTATGGGGCTCGAGTCCTAGAGTATATACATCTACCTCCGACAGTGCAGCGCTCCCTCAGTACTGGCACCGGGGAGTGTGGGCCTGGATTATGGGGCTCGAGTCCTAGAGTATATACATCTACCTCCGACAGTGCAGCGCTCCCTCAGTACTGGCACCGGGGAGTGTGGGCCTGGATTATGGGGCTCGAGTCCTAGAGTATATACATCTACCTCCGACAGTGCAGCGCTCCCTCAGTACTGGCACCGGGGAGTGTGGGCCTGGATTATGGGGCTCGAGTCCTAGAGTATATACATCTACCTCCGACAGTGCAGCACTCCCTCAGTACTGGCACCGGGGAGTGTGGGCCTGGATTATGGAGCTCGAGTCCTAGAGTATATACATCTACCTCCGACAGTGCAGCGCTCCCTCAGTACTGGCACCGGGGAGTGTGGGCCTGGATTATGGGGCTCGAGTCCTAGAGTATATACATCTACCTCCGACAGTGCAGCGCTCCCTCAGTACTGGCACCGGGGAGTGTGGGCCTGGATTATGGAGCTCGAGTCCTAGAGTATATACATCTACCTCCGACAGTGCAGCGCTCCCTCAGTACTGGCACCGGGGAGTGTGGGCCTGGATTATGGGGCTCGAGTCCTAGAGTATATACATCTACCTCCGACAGTGCAGCGCTCCCTCAGTACTGGCACCGGGGAGTGTGGGCCTGGATTATGGGGCTCGAGTCCTAGAGTATATACATCTACCTCCGACAGTGCAGCGCTCCCTCAGTACTGGCACCGGGGAGTGTGGGCCTGGATTATGGGGCTCGAGTCCTAGAGTATATACATCTACCTCCGACAGTGCAGCGCTCCCTCAGTACTGGCACCGGGGAGTGTGGGCCTGGATTATGGAGCTCGAGTCCTAGAGTATATACATCTACCTCCGACAGTGCAGCGCTCCCTCAGTACTGGCACCGGGGAGTGTGGGCCTGGATTATGGGGCTCGAGTCCTAGAGTATATACATCTACCTCCGACAGTGCAGCGCTCCCTCAGTACTGGCACCGGGGAGTGTGGGCCTGGATTATGGGGCTCGAGTCCTAGAGTATATACATCTACCTCCGACAGTGCAGCGCTCCCTCAGTACTGGCACCGGGGAGTGTGGGCCTGGATTATGGGTTTCAGTCCTAGAGTATATACATCTACCTCCGACAGTGCAGCACTCCCTCAGTACTGGCACCGGGGAGTGTGGGCCTGGATTATGGAGCTCGAGTCCTAGAGTATATACATCTACCTCCGACAGTGCAGCGCTCCCTCAGTACTGGCACCGGGGAGTGTGGGCCTGGATTATGGGGCTCGAGTCCTAGAGTATATACATCTACCTCCGACAGTGCAGCGCTCCCTCAGTACTGGCACCGGGGAGTGTGGGCCTGGATTATGGGGCTCGAGTCCTAGAGTATATACATCTACCTCCGACAGTGCAGCACTCCCTCAGTACTGGCACCGGGGAGTGTGGGCCTGGATTATGGGGCTCGAGTCCTAGAGTATATACATCTACCTCCGACAGTGCAGCGCTCCCTCAGTACTGGCACCGGGGAGTGTGGGCCTGGATTATGGGGCTCAAGTCCTAGAGTATATACATCTACCTCCGACAGTGCAGCGCTCCCTCAGTACTGGCACCGGGGAGTGTGGGCCTGGATTATGGAGCTCGAGTCCTAGAGTATATACATCTACCTCCGACAGTGCAGCGCTCCCTCAGTACTGGCACCGGGGAGTGTGGGCCTGGATTATGGGGCTCGAGTCCTAGAGTATATACATCTACCTCCGACAGTGCAGCGCTCCCTCAGTACTGGCACCGGGGAGTGTGGGCCTGGATTATGGGGCTCGAGTCCTAGAGTATATACATCTACCTCCGACAGTGCAGCGCTCCCTCAGTACTGGCACCGGGGAGTGTGGGCCTGGATTATGGGGCTCGAGTCCTAGAGTATATACATCTACCTCCGACAGTGCAGCGCTCCCTCAGTACTGGCACCGGGGAGTGTGGGCCTGGATTATGGGGCTCGAGTCCTAGAGTATATACATCTACCTCCGACAGTGCAGCGCTCCCTCAGTACTGGCACCGGGGAGTGTGGGCCTGGATTATGGGGCTCGAGTCCTAGAGTATATACATCTACCTCCGACAGTGCAGCGCTCCCTCAGTACTGGCACCGGGGAGTGTGGGCCTGGATTATGGGGCTCGAGTCCTAGAGTATATACATCTACCTCCGACAGTGCAGCGCTCCCTCAGTACTGGCACCGGGGAGTGTGGGCCTGGATTATGGGGCTCGAGTCCTAGAGTATATACATCTACCTCCGACAGTGCAGCGCTCCCTCAGTACTGGCACCGGGGAGTGTGGGCCTGGATTATGGGGCTCGAGTCCTAGAGTATATACATCTACCTCCGACAGTGCAGCGCTCCCTCAGTACTGGCACCGGGGAGTGTGGGCCTGGATTATGGGCTCGAGTCCTAGAGTATATACATCTACCTCCGACAGTGCAGCGCTCCCTCAGTACTGGCACCGGGGAGTGTGGGCCTGGATTATGGGCTCGAGTCCTAGAGTATATACATCTACCTCCGACAGTGCAGCGCTCCCTCAGTACTGGCACCGGGGAGTGTGGGCCTGGATTATGGGTTTAAGTCCTAGAGTATATACATCTACCTCCGACAGTGCAGCGCTCCCTCAGTACTGGCACCGGGGAGTGTGGGCCTGGATTATGGAGCTCGAGTCCTAGAGTATATACATCTACCTCCGACAGTGCAGCGCTCCCTCAGTACTGGCACCGGGGAGTGTGGGCCTGGATTATGGGGCTCGAGTCCTAGAGTATATACATCTACCTCCGACAGTGCAGCGCTCCCTCAGTACTGGCACCGGGGAGTGTGGGCCTGGATTATGGGCTCGAGTCCTAGAGTATATACATCTACCTCCGACAGTGCAGCGCTCCCTCAGTACTGGCACCGGGAGTGTGGGCCTGGATTATGGGGCTCGAGTCCTAGAGTATATACATCTACCTCCGACAGTGCAGCGCTCCCTCAGTACTGGCACCGGGGAGTGTGGGCCTGGATTATGGGGCTCGAGTCCTAGAGTATATACATCTACCTCCGACAGTGCAGCGCTCCCTCAGTACTGGCACCGGGGAGTGTGGGCCTGGATTATGGGGCTCGAGTCCTAGAGTATATACATCTACCTCCGACAGTGCAGCGCTCCCTCAGTACTGGCACCGGGGAGTGTGGGCCTGGATTATGGGGCTCGAGTCCTAGAGTATATACATCTACCTCCGACAGTGCAGCGCTCCCTCAGTACTGGCACCGGGGAGTGTGGGCCTGGATTATGGGGCTCGAGTCCTAGAGTATATACATCTACCTCCGACAGTGCAGCGCTCCCTCAGTACTGGCACCGGGGAGTGTGGGCCTGGATTATGGGGCTCGAGTCCTAGAGTATATACATCTACCTCCGACAGTGCAGCACTCCCTCAGTACTGGCACCGGGGAGTGTGGGCCTGGATTATGGGGCTCGAGTCCTAGAGTATATACATCTACCTCCGACAGTGCAGCGCTCCCTCAGTACTGGCACCGGGGAGTGTGGGCCTGGATTATGGAGCTCGAGTCCTAGAGTATATACATCTACCTCCGACAGTGCAGCGCTCCCTCAGTACTGGCACCGGGGAGTGTGGGCCTGGATTATGGGTTTAAGTCCTAGAGTATATACATCTACCTCCGACAGTGCAGCGCTCCCTCAGTACTGGCACCGGGGAGTGTGGGCCTGGATTATGGGGCTCGAGTCCTAGAGTATATACATCTACCTCCGACAGTGCAGCGCTCCCTCAGTACTGGCACCGGGGAGTGTGGGCCTGGATTATGGGGCTCAAGTCCTAGAGTATATACATCTACCTCCGACAGTGCAGCGCTCCCTCAGTACTGGCACCGGGGAGTGTGGGCCTGGATTATGGGTTTAAGTCCTAGAGTATATACATCTACCTCCGACAGTGCAGCGCTCCCTCAGTACTGGCACCGGGGAGTGTGGGCCTGGATTATGGGGCTCGAGTCCTAGAGTATATACATCTACCTCCGACAGTGCAGCGCTCCCTCAGTACTGGCACCGGGGAGTGTGGGCCTGGATTATGGGGCTCGAGTCCTAGAGTATATACATCTACCTCCGACAGTGCAGCGCTCCCTCAGTACTGGCACCGGGGAGTGTGGGCCTGGATTATGGGCTCGAGTCCTAGAGTATATACATCTACCTCCGACAGTGCAGCGCTCCCTCAGTACTGGCACCGGGGAGTGTGGGCCTGGATTATGGGGCTCGAGTCCTAGAGTATATACATCTACCTCCGACAGTGCAGCGCTCCCTCAGTACTGGCACCGGGGAGTGTGGGCCTGGATTATGGGGCTCGAGTCCTAGAGTATATACATCTACCTCCGACAGTGCAGCGCTCCCTCAGTACTGGCACCGGGGAGTGTGGGCCTGGATTATGGGGCTCGAGTCCTAGAGTATATACATCTACCTCCGACAGTGCAGCGCTCCCTCAGTACTGGCACCGGGGAGTGTGGGCCTGGATTATGGGGCTCGAGTCCTAGAGTATATACATCTACCTCCGACAGTGCAGCGCTCCCTCAGTACTGGCACCGGGGAGTGTGGGCCTGGATTATGGGGCTCGAGTCCTAGAGTATATACATCTACCTCCGACAGTGCAGCGCTCCCTCAGTACTGGCACCGGGGAGTGTGGGCCTGGATTATGGGGCTCGAGTCCTAGAGTATATACATCTACCTCCGACAGTGCAGCGCTCCCTCAGTACTGGCACCGGGGAGTGTGGGCCTGGATTATGGGGCTCGAGTCCTAGAGTATATACATCTACCTCCGACAGTGCAGCGCTCCCTCAGTACTGGCACCGGGGAGTGTGGGCCTGGATTATGGGGCTCGAGTCCTAGAGTATATACATCTACCTCCGACAGTGCAGCGCTCCCTCAGTACTGGCACCGGGGAGTGTGGGCCTGGATTATGGGCTCGAGTCCTAGAGTATATACATCTACCTCCGACAGTGCAGCGCTCCCTCAGTACTGGCACCGGGGAGTGTGGGCCTGGATTATGGGGCTCGAGTCCTAGAGTATATACATCTACCTCCGACAGTGCAGCGCTCCCTCAGTACTGGCACCGGGGAGTGTGGGCCTGGATTATGGGGCTCGAGTCCTAGAGTATATACATCTACCTCCGACAGTGCAGCGCTCCCTCAGTACTGGCACCGGGAGTGTGGGCCTGGATTATGGAGCTCGAGTCCTAGAGTATATACATCTACCTCCGACAGTGCAGCGCTCCCTCAGTACTGGCACCGGGGAGTGTGGGCCTGGATTATGGGGCTCGAGTCCTAGAGTATATACATCTACCTCCGACAGTGCAGCGCTCCCTCAGTACTGGCACCGGGGAGTGTGGGCCTGGATTATGGGGCTCGAGTCCTAGAGTATATACATCTACCTCCGACAGTGCAGCGCTCCCTCAGTACTGGCACCGGGGAGTGTGGGCCTGGATTATGGGGCTCGAGTCCTAGAGTATATACATCTACCTCCGACAGTGCAGCACTCCCTCAGTACTGGCACCGGGGAGTGTGGGCCTGGATTATGGGGCTCGAGTCCTAGAGTATATACATCTACCTCCGACAGTGCAGCGCTCCCTCAGTACTGGCACCGGGGAGTGTGGGCCTGGATTATGGGGCTCGAGTCCTAGAGTATATACATCTACCTCCGACAGTGCAGCGCTCCCTCAGTACTGGCACCGGGGAGTGTGGGCCTGGATTATGGGGCTCGAGTCCTAGAGTATATACATCTACCTCCGACAGTGCAGCGCTCCCTCAGTACTGGCACCGGGGAGTGTGGGCCTGGATTATGGAGCTCGAGTCCTAGAGTATATACATCTACCTCCGACAGTGCAGCGCTCCCTCAGTACTGGCACCGGGGAGTGTGGGCCTGGATTATGGGGCTCAAGTCCTAGAGTATATACATCTACCTCCGACAGTGCAGCGCTCCCTCAGTACTGGCACCGGGGAGTGTGGGCCTGGATTATGGGGCTCGAGTCCTAGAGTATATACATCTACCTCCGACAGTGCAGCGCTCCCTCAGTACTGGCACCGGGGAGTGTGGGCCTGGATTATGGGGCTCGAGTCCTAGAGTATATACATCTACCTCCGACAGTGCAGCGCTCCCTCAGTACTGGCACCGGGGAGTGTGGGCCTGGATTATGGGGCTCGAGTCCTAGAGTATATACATCTACCTCCGACAGTGCAGCGCTCCCTCAGTACTGGCACCGGGGAGTGTGGGCCTGGATTATGGGGCTCGAGTCCTAGAGTATATACATCTACCTCCGACAGTGCAGCGCTCCCTCAGTACTGGCACCGGGGAGTGTGGGCCTGGATTATGGGGCTCGAGTCCTAGAGTATATACATCTACCTCCGACAGTGCAGCGCTCCCTCAGTACTGGCACCGGGAGTGTGGGCCTGGATTATGGGGCTCGAGTCCTAGAGTATATACATCTACCTCCGACAGTGCAGCGCTCCCTCAGTACTGGCACCGGGGAGTGTGGGCCTGGATTATGGAGCTCGAGTCCTAGAGTATATACATCTACCTCCGACAGTGCAGCGCTCCCTCAGTACTGGCACCGGGGAGTGTGGGCCTGGATTATGGAGCTCGAGTCCTAGAGTATATACATCTACCTCCGACAGTGCAGCGCTCCCTCAGTACTGGCACCGGGGAGTGTGGGCCTGGATTATGGGGCTCGAGTCCTAGAGTATATACATCTACCTCCGACAGTGCGGCACTCCCTCTGTACTGGCACAGATACGGGAGGGAGGATGGGATATGGGAGGGATGGTGGGATACGGGAGGGATGTTGAGATATGGGAGGTGGGTGAGATATTGGAGCGATGGTGAGATATGGGAGGGATGGTGGGATATGGGAGGGATGGTGGGATATGGGAGGGATGGTGGGATATGGGAGGGATGATGGGATATGGGAGGTACAGTGGGAAATGGCATTTCCGAGCCCCTGGCTGGAAGAATTGCCGCGGTCTTTTCCCACGGTCAGGATTTGAGACTTCTTTCTACCCCCCCCCACATACGCCCTACATTGTTTTCCAGGGGTGCTGTGGTTTGCCATCGTTGCGGAGACCCTCTTCATCTTTCTGTTGAGCATTGGGTTTATCCTCATGTGCGTGGAGATACTGTACGCCAGGAGCATCATCGACACCCTGAAAATCAACTCCTTCGCTGCTGTCTTCACTGTCTTATCGGGTAAGGGTCAACCTTTGGGGAGGGTGGCAGAGGAGATTGACCAGGATGGTTCCAGGGATGAGGGACTTCAGTGATGTGGAGAGACTGGAGAAGCTGGGGTTGTTCTCCTTCGAGCACAGAAGGTTAAGGGGAGATTGACCAGAATGGTACCAGGGATGAGGGACTTCAGTGATGTGGAGAGACTGGAGAAGCTGGGATTGTTCTCCTTAGAGCAGAGAAGGTTAAGTGGAGATTTAATAGAGCTGTTCAAAATCTTGAAGGGTTTTGATGGAGTAAATAAGGAGAAACTGTTTCCAGTGGCAGGAGGGTGGGTAACCAGAGGACACAGATTGAAGATAATCGGCAAAAGAACCAGAGGGGGAGATGAGGAAACATTTCTTTACGCAGCGAGTTGTTGTGATCTGGAACACGCTGCCTGAAAGGGCGGTGGAAGCAGATTCAATAGTAACTTTCAAAAGGGGAATCGGAGAAATATTTGAAGGGAAAAATGTGCAGGGCTATGGGGAAAGAGCGAGGGGGAGAGTGGGACTAACTGGAGAGCTCGACCAAAGCACACATCCCGTGAATTAATTTTTTTAAATGGGGTGCCAATCAAGTGGGCTGCTTTGTCCTGGATGGTGTCGAGCTTCTTGAGTGTTGTTGGAGCTGCACTCATCCAGGCAAGTGGAGAGTATTCCATCACACTCCTGGCTTGTGCCTTGTAGATGGTGGAAAGGCTTTGGGGAGTCAGGAGGTGAGACACTCGCCGCAGAATACCCAGCCTCTGACCTGCTCTTGTTGCCACAGTATTTATGTGGCTGGTCCAGTTAAGTTTCTGGTCAATGGTGACCCCAGGATGTTGATGGTGGGGGATTCGGCAATGGTAATGCCATTGAATGTCATGATGCGGATGTCAAGGGGCGGTCATTGCCTGGCAGTTGTGTGGCATGAAGATACGAGAAATTAGGAGTGGGTTGGATTGGAGATTGAAAGGTGGGACTCTGCACATCTCATGGTGTTTGTTTCCCTCTGTGCCTCACAGGTCTCTTTGGAATGGTGGGCCACATGATGTACACAACAGTGTTCCAAGTAACTGTGAGCCTGGGGCCAAAGGATTGGAAACCACAGTCCTGGGTCTATGGGTGGTCGTTCCTGTAAGTATAACTCCTGCGACACTATCCCCATCAAACACTCCCAGGGCAGGTACAGCACGGGTTAGATACAGAGTAAAGCTCCCTCTACACTGTCCCCATCAAACACTCCCAGGGCAGGTACAGCACGGGTTAGATACAGAGTAAAGCTCCCTCTACACTGTTCAAAACAAACACTCCCAGGGCAGGTACAGCACGGGGTTAGATACAGAGTAAAGCTCCCTCTACACTGTCCCATCAAACACTCCCAGGGCAGGTACAGCACGGGTTAGATACAGAGTAAAGCTCCCTCTACACTGTCCCCATCAAACACTCCAAGGGCAGGTACAGCACGGGGTTAGATACAGAGTAAAGCTCCCTCGACACTGTCCCATCAAACACTCCCAGGGCAGGTACAGCACGGGTTAGATACAGAGTAAAGCTCCCTCTACACTGTCCCATCAAACACTCCCAGGGCAGGTACAGCACGGGGTTAGATACAGAGTAAAGCTCCCTATACACTGTCCCCATCAAACACTCCCAGGGCAGGTACAGCACGGGGATAGATACAGAGTAAAGCTCCCTCTACACTGTCCCATCAAACACTCCCAGGCCAGGTACAGCACGGGTTAGATACAGAGTAAAGCTCCCTCTACACTGTCCCATGAAACACTCCCAGGGCAGGTACAGCATGGGGTTAGATACAAAGTAAAGCTCCCTCTACACTGACCCATCAAACATTCCCAGGGCAGGTACAGCACGGGGTTAGATACAGAGTAAAGCTGCCTCTACACTGTCCCAGCAAACACTCCCAGGGCAGGTACAGCACGGGGTTAGATACAGAGTGAAGCTCCCTCTACACTGTCCCATCAAACACTCCCAGGGCAGGGACAGCACGGGGTTAGATACAGAGTAAAGCTCCCTCTACACTGTCCCCATCAAACACTCCAAGGGCAGGTACAGCACGGGGTTAGATACAGAGTAAAGCTCCCTCGACACTGTCCCATCAAACACTACCAGGGCAGGTACAGCACGGGTTAGATACAGAGTAAAGCTCCCTCTACACTGTCCCATCAAACACTCCCAGGGCAGGTACAGCACGGGGTTAGATACAGAGTAAAGCTCCCTATACACTGTCCCATCAAACACTCCCAGGGCAGGTACAGCACGGGGTTAGATACAGAGTAAAGCTCCCTCTACACTGTCCCATCAAACACTCCCAGCCAGGTACAGCACGGGTTAGATACAGAGTAAAGCTCCCTCTACACTGTCCCATGAAACACTCCCAGGGCAGGTACAGCACGGGGTTAGATACAAAGTAAAGCTCCCTCTACACTGACCCATCAAACATTCCCAGGGCAGGTACAGCACGGGGTTAGATACAGAGTAAAGCTCCCTCTACACTGTCCCAGCAAACACTCCCAGGGCAGGTACAGCACGGGGTTAGATACAGAGTGAAGCTCCCTCTACACTGTCCCATCAAACACTCCCAGGGAAGGTACAGCACGGGGTTAGATACAGAGTAAACCTCCCTCTACACTGTCCCCATCAAACACTCCTAGGGCAGGTACAGCACGGGTTAGATACAGAGTAAAGCTCCCTCTAAGCTCCGTGCTAAGCTTGAATAAAGGAGACTATGAAGGTATGCGAGCGGAATTGAGTAGAGTGGATTGGGAAAATAGATTAAAGGGTAAGACGACACATGATCAGTGGTGTACATTCAAGGAGTTATTTTACAACTTCCAAAAAAAATATATTCCACTGAAAAGAAAAGGGTGTAAAAGAAAGGACAGTCATCCGTGGCTAAGTAAAGAAATTAAGGATAGTATTCGACTAAAAACAAGGGCATATAAGGTAGTGAAATCTAGTGGGAGGACAGAGGATTGGGAAAACTTTAAAAGGCAGCAAAAAATAACAAAAAGATTGATTAAGAAAGGGAAGATAGATTATGAAAGTAAATTAGCAAAAAATATAAAAACAGATAGTAAGAGTTTTTATAGTTATATAAAAAGAAAAAGGGTGGCTAAAGTAAATGTTGGTCCCTTAGAGGATGAGACCGGGAAATTAATGGTGGGAAATATGGAGATGGCAAAAACACTGAATGAATATTTTGTATCAGTCTTTACAGTAGAGGACACTAAGAATATCCCAACACTGGACAAACAGGTGGCTATAGGGGGAGAGGAGCTAAACACGATCAAAATCACTAAGGAAGTGGTACTCGGTAAAATAATGGGACTCAAGGTGGATAAATCACCTGGACCTGATGGCTTACATCCTAGAGTCTTGAAGGAAGTGGCGGTAGGGATTGTAGATGCATTGGTAATAATTTTTCAAAACTCCCTGGATTCCGCTAAGGTCCCGGCAGACTGGAAAACTGCTAATGTAACACCCTTATTTAAAAAGGGCAGTAGACAGAAGGCTGGTAACTATAGACCGGTTAGCCTAACATCTGTGGTAGGTAAAATTTTGGAGTCCATTATTAAGGAAACAGTAACAGGACATTTGGATAATCATAATTTAATAGGACAAAGTCAGCATGGTTTTACGAAGGGGAAGTCATGTTTGACAAATTTGCTGGAGTTCTTTGAAGAAGTAACATATAGAGTGGATAAAGGGGAACCAGTGGACGTAGTGTATTTAGACTTCCAAAAGGCATTTGACAAGGTGCCACACAAAAGATTATTGCTTAAGGTAAAAAATCACGGGATTGGGGGTAATATTCTGGCATGGATAGAGGATTGGCTATCTAACAGAAAGCAAAGAGTTGGGATAAATGGTTCATTCTCAGACTGGCAATCAGTAACTAGTGGTGTTCCACAGGGGTCAGTGCTGGGTCCCCAACTCTTTACAATCTATATTAACGATTTGGAGGAAGGGACCAAGTGTAACATATCAAAATTTGCAGATGATACAAAGATGGGAGGGAAAGTAGTGAGTGAGGAGGACATAAAAAACCTGCAAGGGGACATAGACAGGCTAAGTAAGTGGGCAGAGATTTGGCAGATGGAATACAACACTGGAAAGTGTGAGGTGATGCACTTTGGCAGGAAAAATCATAGAGCAATTTATTATCTTAATGGCAAGAAACTGGAGAGTACTGAAGTGCAAAGGGATCTGGGGGTCCTGGTGCACGAAACTCAAAAGGTTAGTATGCAGGTGCAGCAAGTGATTAAGAAGGCAAATGGAATGTTGGCTTTCATTGCTAGGGGGATAGAATATAAAAATAGGGAGGTATTGCTTCAGTTGTACAAGGTATTGGTGAGTCCGCACCTGGAATACTGCATACAGTTTTGGTGTCCTTACTTAAGGAAAGACATCCTTGCTCTCGAGGCAGTGCAAAAAAGGTTCACTCGGTTAATCCCGGGGATGAGGGGGTGGTCATATGAGGAGAGGTTGGGTAGATTGGGACTCTACTCATTGGAGTTCAGAAGAATGAGAGGCGATCTTATTGAAACATATAAGATTGTGAAGGGGTTGGATCGGGTGGATGCGGGGAGGATGTTCCCGATGACGGGTGAGACTAGAACTAGGGGACATAGTCTTAGAATAAGGGGCTGCTCTTTCAAAACTGAGATGAGGAGGAACTACTTCACTCAGAGGGTGGTAGGTCCATGGAATATGCTGCCACAAAAAGCTGTAGAAGCTACATCATTAAATAAATTTAAAACAGAAATAGACAGTTTCCTAGAAGTAAAGGGCATTAAGGGTTACGGGGAGCGGGCAGGAATTTGGACATGAGTCTAGTTTCGGATCGGTCATGGCCCTGTGGGTAGTGGAGCGGGCCCAGGGACCGTGTAGCCTGATTCTGCTCCTATTTCGTGTGTGCAATTCTGTTAGATGCAGGAGATGGTTCTGTGATAGATAGTAGATTGGCGGTTAGGATCAGATCAGCCAAGATCTTACTGAATGGCGGAGCAGGCTCGAGGGGCCGATTGGCCTACTCCTGCTCCTATTTCTTATGTTCTTATGTTCTCTACACTGTCCCATCAAACACTCCCAGGGCAGGTACAGCACGGGGTTAGATACAGAGTAAAGCTCCCTCTACACTGTCCCATCAAACACTCCCAGGGCAGGTACAGCACGGGGTTAGATACAGAGTAAAGCTCCCTCTACACTGTCCCATCAAACACTCCCAGGGCAGGTACAGCACGGGGTTAGATACAGAGTAAAGCTCCCTCTACACTGTCCCATCAAACACTCCCAGGCCAGGTACAGCACGGGTTAGATACAGAGTAAAGCTCCCTCTACACTGTCCCATGAAACACTCCCAGGGCAGGTACAGCACGGGGTTAGATACAAAGTAAAGCTCCCTCTACACTGACCCATCAAACACTCCCAGGGCAGGTACAGCACGGGGTTAGATACAGAGTAAAGCTCCCTCTACACTGTCCCAGCAAACACTCCCAGGGCAGGTACAGCACGGGGTTAGATATAGAGTGAAGCTCCCTCTACACTGTTCCCTCAAACACTCCCAGGGAAGGTACAGCACGGGGTTAGATACAGAGTAAACCTCCCTCTACACTGTCCCCATCAAACACTCCTAGGGCAGGTACAGCACGGGTTAGATACAGAGTAAAGCTCCCTCTACACTGTCCCATCAAACACTCCCAGGGCAGGTACAGCACGGGGTTAGATACAGAGTAAAGCTCCCTCTACACTGTCCCATCAAACACTCTCAGGGCAGGTACAGCACGGGGTTAGATACAGAGTAAAGCTCCCTCTACACTGTCCCATCAAACACTCCCAGGGCAGGTACAGCACGGGGTTAGATACAGAGTAAAGCTCCCTCTACACTGTCCCATCAAACACTCCCAGGCCAGGTACAGCACGGGTTAGATACAGAGTAAAGCTCCCTCTACACTGTCCCATGAAACACTCCCAGGGCAGGTACAGCACGGGGTTAGATACAAAGTAAAGCTCCCTCTACACTGACCCATCAAACACTCCCAGGGCAGGTACAGCACGGGGTTCGATACAGAGTAAAGCTCCCTCTACACTGTTCCATCAAACACTCCCAGGGAAGGTACAGCACGGGGTTAGATACAGAGTAAACCTCCCTCTACACTGTCCCATCAAACACTCCTAGGGCAGGTACAGCACGGGTTAGATACAGAGTAAAGCTCCCTCTACACTGTCCCATCAAACACTCCCAGGGCAGGTACAGCACGGGGTTAGATACAGAGTAAACCTCCCTCTACACTGTCCCCATCAAACACTCCTAGGGCAGGTACAGCACGGGTTAGATACAGAGTAAAGCTCCCTCTACACTGTCCCATCAAACACTCCCAGGGCAGGTACAGCACGGGGTTAGATACAGAGTAAAGCTCCCTCTACACTGTCCCATCAAACACTCCCAGGCCAGGTACAGCACGGGTTAGATACAGAGTAAAGCTCCCTCTACACTGTCCCATGAAACACTCCCAGGGCAGGTACAGCACGGGGTTAGATACAAAGTAAAGCTCCCTCTACACTGACCCATCAAACATTCACAGGGCGGGTACAGCACGGGGTTAGATACAGAGTAAAGCTCCCTCTACACTGTCCCAGCAAACACTCCCAGGGCAGGTACAGCACGGGGTTAGATACAGAGTAAAGCTCCCTCTACACTGTCCCATCAAACACTCCCAGGGCAGGTACAGCACGGGTTAGATACAGAGTAAAGCTCCCTCTACACAATCCCATCAAACACTCCCAGGGCAGGTCCAGCACGGGGTTAGATACAGAGTAAAGCTCCCTCTACACTGTCCCATCAAACACTCCCAGGACAGGTACAGCACGGGTTAGATACAGAGTAAAGCTCCCTCTACACTGTCCCATCAAACACTCCCAGGGCAGGTACAGCACGGGGTTAGATACAGAGTAAAGCTCCCTCTACACTGTCCCATCAAACACTCCCAGGCCAGGTACAGCACGGGTTAGATACAGAGTAAAGCTCCCTCTACACTGTCCCATGAAACACTCCCAGGGCAGGTACAGCACGGGGTTAGATACAAAGTAAAGCTCCCTCTACACTGACCCATCAAACATTCCCAGGGCAGGTACAGCACGGGGTTAGATACAGAGTAAAGCTCCCTCTACACTGTCCCAGCAAACACTCCCAGGGCAGGTACAGCACGGGGTTAGATACAGAGTGAAGCTCCCTCTACACTGTCCCATCAAACACTCCCAGGGCAGGTACAGCACGGGGTTAGATACAAAGTAAAG
>JASTWF010000322.1:45000-47735 GCA_030390025.1 Squalus acanthias
TAATCTTTTAGAATTATCTGTATTAAAAACCTTTAACTTTACCCATGATGGTCATTTGTAATGTAAACTCGTCATGCCTGTATTACAGCCTCCCACCAGTGGTGGCGCTGCATCATCTCAGGAAGGCTGAGGGAGGCAGGGGACTTCGAGGGCAGCTTGGCTCCATCAGTATCACCCTGGGTCACAGGGGCGTGGGTCTGAGTCCCACTCCAGAGACTCGAGCTCCATAATCCAGGCCCACACTCCCCGGTGCCAGTACTGAGGGAGCGCTGCACTGTCGGAGGTAGATGTATATACTCTAGGACTCGAGCTCCATAATCCAGGCCCACACTCCCCGGTGCCAGTACTGAGGGAACGCTGCACTGTCGGCGGTAGATGTATATACTCTAGGACTCGAGCCCCATAATCCAGGCCCACACTCCCCGGTGCCAGTACTGAGGGAGCGCTGCACTGTCGGAGGTAGATGTATATACTCTAGGACTCGAGCCCCATAATCCAGGCCGACACTCCCCGGTGCCAGTACTGAGGGAGCGCTGCACTGTCGGAGGTAGTTGTATATACTCTGGGACTCGAGCTCCATAATCCAGGCCCACACTCCCTGGTGCCAGTACTGAGGGAGCGCTGCACTGTCGGAGGTGACGTCTATCGGATGAGACGTTAAACCGAGACCCCGTCTGCCCTCTCATAGTTGGACACTATTGGAAGAAGAGCAGGGGGGTGGGTGGTGAGAGGTGGAATTCACCCAGGCATCCTGGGGCCAACGTACTTCACTCAACCAACGACACCGGTTATAACTTGGCGTGCAGCTCACTGCTCTTTCTGGGATCCTGCTGTGCGCAGAATGGCTGTTTCGTTTGCCTACACAGCGACACTGGCTGCGGAGCGAAATAATTCACGGTGCACGAAGAGACTGAGCGCTTTGAGAAGGCAGGGGGTGCAAGTCTACTTGGTTCCGGGTCAACCAGGTACTGTGGGGCCTGGAGTCTCGTACAGGCCAAGACTGGGTAAAGTCTGCCAGTTTCCCTTCTCCAGGCCAAACAATGACCATCTCCAACAAGCGAGAGTCTAACCACCGCCCCTTGACATTCAACGGCATTACCGTCGCCGAATCCCCCCACCATCAACATCCTGGGAGGTCACCATTGACCAGAAACTTAACTGGACCAGCCACATAAATACTGTGGCTACAAGAGCAGGTCAGAGGCTGGGTATTCTGCGGCGAGTGTCTCACCTCCTGACTCCCCAAAGCCTTTCCACCATCTACAAGGCACAAGTCAGGAGTGTGATGGAATACTCTCCACTTGCCTGGATGAGTGCAGCTCCAACAACACTCAAGAAGCTCGACACCATCCAGGACAAAGCAGCCCGCTTGATTGGCACCCCATCCACCACCTTAAACATTCACTCCCTCCACCACCGGCGCACCGTGGCTGCAGTGTGTACCATCTACAAGATGCACTGCAGCAACTCGCCAAGGCTTCTTCGGCAGCACCTCCCAAACCCGCGACCTCTTCCACCTAGAAGGACAAGGGCAGCAGGCGCATGGGAACACCACCACCTCCAAGTTCCTCCCCAAGTCACACACCATCCTGACTTGGAAATATATCGGCCGTTCCTTCATCGTCGCTGGGTCAAAATCCTGGAACTCCCTCCCTAACAGCACTGTGGGAGCACCTTCACCACACGGACTGCAGCGGTTCAAGAAGGTGGCTCACCACCACCTTCTCAAGGGGCAACTAGGGATGGGCGATAAATGCCGGCCTTGCCAGCGACGCCCACATCCCATGAACGAATAAACAAAAACCTATCCCCACATCCCGCACCCTCCCTCTTACCAGCTGTTCAGCGGACTCGACCTTCAGGAACTTTTTGATGAACAGGCCGAGGGCCTGAATGGTCCTTGACCTCTCCACGGTCCACTTCTTCTGTTTCATGATGGGGGTGTCACCCACGGCCTTCAACAGGACATCGACTGCGGGGAGGGAGAGACACGTTGAGAGAGGTTGGTGTGTGTGTGACTGGACGTATTAACCGCAGGCACCCCCCTCTACCCCTACCAGCCAACTCCCTCCTCCCAACACCGTCTCACTCCCTCACTCTCATCCCTCACCCGCCTCTTCCTCTCCTCATCCCTCACCCCTCCTCCTCCCCTCACCCCTCCTCCCCTCACCCCCTCCTCCTCCCTCCTCACCCCCTCCTCCTCCCCTCCTCACCCCCTCCTCCCCTTACACCCCCACCATCCTAGAAAAACCCCTCAATACCCTACCCTCTAGAAAAGAGAAGGCAGAGTGGTGACCTGATAGAGTCCCAAATAGACCAACCATTGGATGCCCCCTACCCTCTCCTCTCCCACACACCCTGTTGGACACCTCCTTCTACCTCAATGATCCCACCGCTCTGACCTCGGCTCCCCTTGACCTCTCCCCAATTGACCTCCACCCTTGACCTCTTTTCCCCCTCCCCTTGACCTCCTACCGCTCCCCCACCCTTGCCTTCCTCCCCCGAGCCTCTCTCGACCTCCACCCCTTCCCGTCCTCCCCACCCTCGTTCCCTCTCTCTCCCTCCATTCCCCTTCCCTCCTCCTCTTCCCCTCTTTTGCCCTCCTCCCCTTTTTCCCCTCCCTTGCCCTCCTTACCTGCCATCGCCCTCCTCCCCTTCCCGCCCTTCGCTCGCCCTCCTCCCCCTCATTCCTCCGCCTTCCCCTCCCTCGCCTCCCCTCCCTCGCCCTCCTCTCC
>JASTWF010000322.1:52935-101298 GCA_030390025.1 Squalus acanthias
CAATTCTCATCCTCCTGTTCAAATCCCTCCATGGCCCTCGCCCCCTCCCTATCTCTGTAACCTCCTCCAGCCCCTACAATTCTCATCCTCCTGTTCAAATCCCTCCATGGCCCTCGCCCCCTCCCTATCTCTGTAACCTCCTCCAGCCCCTACAATTCTCATCCTCCTGTTCAAATCCCTCCATGGCCCTCGCCCCCTCCCTATCTCTGTAACCTCCTCCAGCCCCTACAATTCTCATCCTCCTGTTCAAATCCCTCCATGGCCCTCGCCCCCTCCCTATCTCTGTAACCTCCTCCAGCCCTACAATTCTCATCCTCCTGTTCAAATCCCTCCATGGCCCTCGCCCCCTCCCTATCACTGTAACCTCCTCCAGCCCTACAATTCTCATCCTCCTGTTCAAATCCCTCCATGGCCCCTCGCCCCCTCCCTATCTCTGTAACCTCCTCCAGCCCCTCCAATTCTCATCCTCCTGTTCAAATCCCTCCATGGCCCCTCGCCCCCTCCCTATCTCTGTAACCTCCTCCAGCCCCTACAATTCTCATCCTCCTGTTCAAATCCCTCCATGGCCCCTCGCCCCCTCCCTATCTCTGTAACCTCCTCCAGCCCCTACAATTCTCATCCTCCTGTTCAAATCCCTGCATGGCCCTCGCCCTCTCCCTATCTTTGTAACCTCCTCCAGCCCTACAATTCTCATCCTCCTGTTCAAATCCCTCCATGGCCCTCGCCCCCTCCCTATCTCTGTAACCTCCCCCAGTCCCTACAATTCTCATCCACCTGTTCAAATCCCTCCATGGCCCTCGCCCCCTCCCTATCTCTGTAACCTCCTCCAGCCCCTACAATTCTCATCCTCCTGTTCAAATCCCTGCATGGCCCTCGCCCTCTCCCTATCTTTGTAACCTCCTCCAGCCCTACAATTCTCATCCTCCTGTTCAAATCCCTCCATGGCCCTCGCCCCCTCCCTATCTCTGTAACCTCCCCCAGTCCCTACAATTCTCATCCACCTGTTCAAATCCCTCCATGGCCCTCGCCCCCTCCCTATCTCTGTAACCTCCTCCAGCCCCTACAATTCTCATCCTCCTGTTCAAATCCCTTCAGGGCCCCTCGCCCCCTCCCTATCTCTGTAACCTCCTCCAGCCCCTACAATTCTCATCCTCCTGTGCAAATCCCTCCATGGCCCTCGCCCCCTCCCTATCACTGTAACCTCCTCCAGCCCTACAATTCTCATCCTCCTGTTCAAATCCCTCCATGGCCCCTCGCCCCCTCCCTATCTCTGTAACCTCCTCCAGACCCTACAATTCTCATCCTCCTGTTCAAATCCCTCCATGGCCCTCGCCCCCCTCCCTATCTCTGTAACCTCCTCCAGCTCCTGCAATTCTCATCCTCCTGTTCAAATCCCTCCATGGCCCTCGCCCCCCTCCCTATCTCTGTAACCTCCTCCAGCCCCTACAATTCTCATCCTCCTGTTCAAATGCCTCCTTTTATTCCCTCGAGTGTAGAAGATTAAGGGGCGATCTAATCGAGGTGTTTGAGATGATTAAAGGATTCGATTGAGCAGAATTGTTCCAGGGATGAGGGACTTCAGTGATGTGGAGAGACTGGAGAAGCTGGGGTTGTTCTCCTTAGAGCAGAGATGGTTAAGGGGAGATTGACCAGAATGGTACCAGGGATGAGGGACTTCAGTGATGTGGAGAGACTGGAGAAGCTGGGGTTGTTCTCCTTAGAGCAGAGATGGTTAAGGGGAGATTGACCAGAATGGTACCAGGGATGAGGGACTTCAGTGATGTGGAGAGACTGGAGAAGCTGGGGTTGTTCTCCTTAGAGCAGAGAAGGTTAAGAGGAGATTTAATAGAGGTGTTCAAAATCATGAGGGGTTTTAATGGAGTAAATAAGGAGAAACTGTTTCCAGTGGCAGGAGGGTGGGTAACCAGAGGACACAGATTGAAGATAATCGGCAAAAGAACCAGAGGGGGAGATGAGGAAACATTTCTTTACGCAGCGAGTTGTTGTGATCTGGAACGCGCTGCCTGAAAGGGCGGTGGAAGCAGATTCAATAGTAACTTTCAAAAGGGGAATTGGAGAAATACTTGAGGGGGAAAAATTTACAGGGCTGTGGGGAAAGAGCGAGGGAGAGTGGGACTAATTGGAGAGCTCGAGCAAAGAGCCGGCACAGACACGATGGGCCGAATGGCCTCCTCCTGTTCCTGTGTAACAGGATCGAGGGGGCTGAATGGGCCTCCTCCTGTTCCTGTGTAACAGGCTCGAGGGGCTGAATGGACCTCCTCCTGTTCCTGTGTAACAGGCTCGAGGGGGCTGAATGGGCCTCCTCCTGTTCCTGTGTAATATGCTCGAGGGGGCTGAATGGGCCTCCTCCTGTTCCTGTGAAACAGGCTCGAGGGGCTGAATGGGCCTCCTCCTGTTCCTGTGTAACAGGCTCGAGGGGCTGAATGGGCCTCCTCCTGTTCCTGTGTAACAGGCTCGAGGGGGCTGAATGGGCCTCCTCCTGTTCCTGTGTAATATGCTCGAGGGGGCTGAATGGGCCTCCTCCTGTTCCTGTGTAACAGGCTCGATGGGGCTGATTGGGCCTCCTCCAGTTCCTGTGTAACAGGCTCGATGGGGCTGAATGGGCCTCCTCCTGTTCCTGTGTAACAGGCTCGATGGGGCTGAATGGACCTCCTCCTGTTCCTGTGAAACAGGCTCGAGGGGCTGAATGGGCCTCCTCCTGTTCCTGTGTAATAGGCTCGAGGGGCTGAATGGGCCTCCTCCTGTTCCTGTTTAACAGGCTCGAGGGGCTGAATGGGCCTCCTCCTGTTCCTGTGTAACAGGCTCGAGGGGCTGAATGGGCCTCCTCCTGCTCCTGTGTAACAGGCTCGAGGTGGATGAATGGGCCTCCTCCTGTTCCTGTGTAACAGGCTCGAGGGGCTGAATGGACCTCCTCCTGTTCCTGTGTAACAGGCTCGAGGGGCTGAATGGACCTCCTCCTGTTCCTGTGTAACAGGCTCAAGGGCCTGAATGGGCCTCCTCCTGTTCCTGTGTAACAGGCTCGAGGGGCTGAATGTGTCTCCTCCTGTTCCTGTGTAACAGGCTCGAGGGGGCTGAATGGGCCTCCTCCTGTTCCTGTGTAACAGGCTCGAGGGGCAGAATGGGCCTCCTCCTGTTCCTGTGTAACAGGCTCGATGGGGCTGAATGGGCCTCCTCCTGTTCCTGTGTAACAGGCTCGAGGGGCTGAATGGGCCTCCTCCTGTTCCTGTGTAACAGGCTCGAGGGGCTGAATGGGCCTCCTCCTGTTCCTGTGTAACAGGCTCGAGGGGCTGAATGGGCCTCCTCCTGTTCCTGTGTAACAGGCTCGAGGGGGCTGAATAGGCCTCCTCCTGTTCCTGTGTAACAGGCTCGAGGGGCTGAATGGCCCTCCTCCTGTTCCTGTGTAACAGGCTCGAGGGGCTGAATGGGCCTCCTCCTGTTCCTGTGTAACAGGCTCGAGGGGCTGAATGGGCTTCCTCCTGTTCCCCCTTTAAGATCCATGCCTTCAACAGGACTTTGGTTGAAACAATAATTACGTGGGTCTTCGTTGATGCCATCTAATGGACCAATCAGATCAGAGCAAATGGACTTCATTGACGTCACCTAATCATCCAATCAGATCAGAGAAGGTTCTGGGCGCCACACTGTCGTAGGGATGTCAAGACCTTGGAGAGGGTTGCGATCAGATTGACCAGAATGGGACCAGGGATGAGGGTGTTCAGTGATGTGGAGAGACTGGAGAAGCTGGGATTGTTCTCCTTAGAGCAGAGAAGGTTAAGGGGAGATTTGATAGAGATGTTCAAAATCATGAAGGATTTTCTGTTTCCAGTGGCAGGAGGGTGGGTAACCAGAGGACACAGATTGAAGATAATCGGCAAAAGAACCAGAGGGGGAGATGAGGAAACATTTCTTGACGCAGCGAGTTGTTGTGATCTGGAACGCGCTGCCTGAAAGGGCGGTGGAAGCAGATTCAATAGTAACTTTCAAAAGGGAATTGGATAAATACTTGAAGGAGAAAATTTGCAGGGCTGTGGGGAAAGAGCGAGGGGGGAGTGGGACTAATTGGAGAGCTCGACCAAAGAGCCGGCACAGGCACGATGGGCCGAATGGCCTCCTTCTGTGTTGTCTCGTTCTATGATGATATGACTTTTTAACATGGGAATTCATTAATGTCACCTGATGGACCAATCAGATCACAGAAAATGGTGATAGGCGGGCTCTGTCGGGGTCTTGATTGTGATAGGACCGTGCTATCAGGGTTTTGATTGTGATAGGACGAGGCTATTGGCTTCTTTATTGTGATAGGACCGTGCTTTCAGGGTCTTGATTGTGATAGGCTGGGGATATGCTTGTCTTGATTGTGATTGGATGGGGCTGTTGGGTTCTTGATTGTGATAGGACGGAATGTTGGGTTCTTGATTGTGATTGGACGGGGCTGTTGGGGTTTTGATTGTAATAGGACGATTTATTGTGGTCTTGATTGTGATAGGACAAGGGCTGTCAGGGTCTTGATTGTGATAAGACGAGGCTGTTGGGGTCTTGATTGTGATAGGACAAGGGCTGTCGGGGTCTTGATTGTTATAGGACGAGGCTGTTGTGGTCTTGATTGTGATAGGACAAGGGCTGTCGGGGTCTTGATTGTGATAGGACGAGGCTGTTGGGGTCTTGATTGTGATAGGACGAGGCTGTCAGGGTCTTGATTGTGATAGGACGAGGCTGTCGGGGTCTTGATTGTGATAGGACGAGGCTGTTGGGGTCTTGATTGTGATAGGACGAGGCTGTCAGGGTCTTGATTGTGATAGGATGAGGCTGTCGGGGTCTTGATTGTTATAGGACGAGGCTGTTGTGGTCTTGATTGTGATAGGACAAGGGCTGTCGGGGTCTTGATTGTGATAGGACGAGGCTGTTGGGGTCTTGATTGTGATAGGACGAGGCTGTCAGGGTCTTGATTGTGATAGGACGAGGCTGTCGGGGTCTTGATTGTGATAGGACGAGGCTGTTGGGGTCTTGATTGTGATAGGACGAGGCTGTCAGGGTCTTGATTGTGATAGGACGAGGCTGTCGGGGTCTTGATTGTGATAGGACGAGGCTGTCGGGGTCTTGATTGTGATAGGACGAGGCTATTGGGTTCTTGATTGTGATAGGACGAGGCTATTGGGTTCTTGATTGTGATAGGACGAGAGCTGTCGGGGGCTTGACTGTGATAGGACAGCAGGGGGGAGGGGTAGAGGCAGGGGGTGCTGTTGGCGTCTTTACGAGGAGGCCCGAACTGCAGCCAAATGTGTCAACGTTTAGCCCCCTCTCCCTCCCCGCAGTGAAAGAGAAAGAGATTATTTGTCAAAAAAAAATATTTGTTCAGAGGTTGGTCATGTGTGTCGTCACGGGTCTTAAACGGCCAAGCACGTCAATCGATCAAAAGATGGGGCTTATTATCATTTTTAATTTAATATTAATATTAATTATTCTATGAACATCTCTATCAAATCTCCCTCTTAACCTTCTCTGCTCGAAGGAGAACAATCCCAGCTTCTCCAGTCTCCACATCACTGAAGTCCCTCAATCACAATCTGTAACCTCATGGCCCGGCGTATCCCTCACTCCAGCATTACCATCAAGCCAGGGGACCAACCCTGTTTCAATGAGGAGTGTTGAAGAGCATGCCAGCACCAGGCGTACCTAAAAATGAGGTGCAACACAGGACTTATTTATTCATTCCTGGGATGTGCGCGTCGCTGGCAAGGCCAGCATTTATTGTCCATCTCTAATTGCCCTTGAGAAGGTGGTGGTGAGCCACCCTTCTTTGGTACAACTGAGTCGTTTGCTAGGCCATTTCAGAGGACAGTTAAGAGTCAACCACATTGCAGTGGGTCTGGAGTCACATATCGGCCAGACCAGGTGAGGGCAGCAGATTTCCTTCCACTAAAGGACATTAGTGAACCAGATGGGTTTTTACGACAATCCGGTAGTTTCATGGTTACCATTAAGTGGTAGTTTTACCATAGTTTTACCATACCATGGCAGTACAAAGAAGGTTCACTCGGTTAATCCCGGGGATGAGGGGGTGGACATATGAGGAGAGGTTGGGTAGATTGGACTCTACTCATTGGAGTTCAGAAGAGTGAGAGGCGATCTTATTGAAACATATAAGATTGTGAAGGGGCTTGATCGGGTGGATGCGGTAAGGATGTTCCCAAGGATGGGTGAAACTAGAACTAGGGGGCATAATCTTAGAATAAGGGGCTGCTCTTTCAAAACTGAGATGAGGAGAAACTTCTTCACTCAGAGGGTAGTAGGTCTGTGGAATTTGCTGCCCCAGGAAGCTGTGGAAGCTACATCATTAAATAAATTTAAAACAGAAATAGACAGTTTCCTAGAAGTAAAGGGAATTAGGGGTTACGGGGAGCGGGCAGGAAATTGGACATGAGGCTGAGTTCGGATCAGTCAAGGCCCTGTGGGTGGCGGAGCGGGCCCAGGGGCTGAGTGGCCGGGTCCTGCTCCTACTTCTTGTGTTATTTAGATTTGAGGTGAGGATCAGATCAGCCATGATCTTATTGAATGGCGGAGCAGGATCGAGGGGCCGATTGGCCTACTCCTGCTCCTATTTCTTATGTTCTTAATACTGATACGAGCTTTTTATTCCAGATTTATTTAATTAACTGAATTTAAATTCCCCAGCTGCCTGTGGTGGGATTTGAACTCATGCCTCTGGATTACTAGTCTAGTAACATAACCACTATGCTGCCCGTTCCCAGTATGCATGCATGCTAAAAAGCGGAAGCAGCATGCTATAGACAGGGCTAAGCGATCCCACAATCAACGGATCAGATCAAAGCTCTGCAGTCCTGCCGCATCCAGTCGTGAATGGTGGTGGACCATTAAACAACTAACGGGAGGAGGCGGCTCCATGAATATCCCCATCCTCAATGATGGTGGAGCCCAGCACGTGAGTGCAAAATACAAGGCTGAAGTGTTTGCAACCATCTTCAGCCAGAAGTTCCGAGTGGATGATCCATATCGGCCTCCTCCTGAGGTCCCCACCATCAGAGAAGCCAGTCTTCAGCCAATTCGATTCACTCCACGTGATATCAAGAAACGGCTCAGCGCACTGGATACAGCAAAGGCTATGGGCCCCGACAACATCCCGGCTATCGTGCTGAAGACTTGTGCTCCAGAACTAGCCACGCCTCTAGCCAAGCTGTTCCAGTACAGCTACAACACTGGCATCTATCTGACAATGTGGAAAACTGCCCAGGTATGTCCTGTCCACAAAAAGCAGGACAAATCAAATCCAATCCAGCCAATTACCGCCCCATCAGTCTACTCTCAATCATCAGCAAAGTGATGGAAGGTGTCATCGACAGTGATATCAAGCGGCACTTACTCAGCAATAACCTGCTCACTGATGCCCAGTTTGGGTTCCGCCAAGACCACTCGGCTCCCGACCTCATTACAGCCTTGGTCCAAACGTGGACAAAGGAGCTGAATTCCAGAGGTGAGGTGAGAGTGACTGCCCTTGACATCAAGGCAGCATTTGACCGAGTGTGGCATCAAGGAGCCCTAGTAAAACTGAAGTCAATGGGAATCAGGGGGAAAACGCTCCACTGGCTGGAGTCATACCTAGCACAAAGTAAGATGGTTGTGGTGGTTGAAGGTCAATCATCACAGCCCCAGGACATCGCTGCAGGAGTTCCTCAGGGCAGTGTCCTAGGCCCAACCATCTTCAGCTGCTTCATCAATGACCTTTCCTCCATCATAAGGTCAGAAGTGGGGAAGTTTGCTGATGACTGCACAGTGTTCAGTGCCATTCGCAACTCCTCAGATAATGAAGCAATCCCTGCCCGCATGCAGCAAGACCTGAATGACATTCAGGCTTGGGCTGATAAGTGGCAGGTAACATTCGCGCCACAGAAGTGCCAGGCAATGACTATCTCCAACAAGTGAGCATCTAACAACCGCCCCTTGACATCCGCATCATGACATTCAATGGCATTACCATTGCCGAATCCCCCACCATCAACATCCTGGGGTCACCATTGACCAGAAACTTAACTGGACCAGCCACATAAATACTGTGGCTACAAGAGCAGGTCAGAGGCTGGGTATTCTGCGGCGAGTGTCTCACCTCCTGACTCCCCAAAGCCTTTCCACCATCTACAAGGCACAAGTCAGGAGTGTGCTGGAATACTCTCCACTTGCCTGGATGAGTGCAGCTCCAACAACACTCAAGAAGCTCGACACCATCCAGGACAAAGCAGCCCGCTTGATTGGCACCCCATCAATCACCTTAAACATTCACTCCCTCCACCACCGGCGCACCGTGGCTGCAGTGTGTACCATCTACAAGATGCACTGCAGCAACTCGCCAAGGCTTCTTCAGCAGCACCTCCCAAACCCGCGACCTCTACCACCTAGAAGGACAAGGGCAGCAGGCGCATGGGAACACCACCACCTCCAAGTTCCCCTCCAAGTCACACACCATCCCGACTTGGAAATATATCGGCCGTTCCTTCATCGTCGCTGGGTCCAAATCCTGGAACTCCCTCCCTAACAGCACTGTGGGAGCACCTTCACCACACGGACTGCAGCGGTTCAAGAAGGCGGCTCACCACCACCTTCTCAAGGGGCAATTAGGGATGGGCAATAAATGCTGGCCTTGCCAGCGCCGCCCAGATCCAATGAACGAATATTTTAAAAAAGGTGGAAGTCATTCAATCATAGAAGGGTTACAGCACAGAAGGAAACCATTCGGCCCGTCGAGCCCGTGCCGGCTCTCTGCAAGAGCACTTCAGCTAGTCCCACTCCCCCGCCCTTTCCCCGTAGCCCTGCAAATTTATTTCCTTCAGGTACTTATCCAATTCCCCTTTTGAAAGCCACGATTGAGTCTGCCTCCACCACCCTCTCAGGCAGTGCATTCCAGATCCTCACCACTCGCTGCGTAAAAAAGTTTTTCCTCATGTCGCCTTTGGTTCTTTTGCCAATCACCTTAAATCTGTGTCCTCTGGTTCTCGACCCTTCTGCCAATGGGAACAGTTTCTCTCTATCTACTCTGTCCAGACCACTCATGATTTTGAACACCTCGATCAAATCTCCTCTCAACCTTCTCTGCTCCAAGGAGAACAACCCCAGCTTCTCCAGTCTATCCATGTAACTGAAGTCCCTCATCCCTGGAACCATTCTTGTAAACCTTTTCTGCACCCTCTCTAAGACCTTCACATCCTTCCTAAAGTGCAGTGCCCAGAATTGGATCTACTCTGTCCAGACCATGTAACTGAAGTCCTTCATCCCTGGTACCATTCTGGTCAATCTCCCCCTTAACCCTCTCTGCTCGAAGGAGAACAACCCCAGCTTCTCCAGTCTCTCCACATCACTGAAGGCCCTCATCCCTGGTACCATTCTGGTCAATCTCCCCCTTGACCTTCTCTGCTCCAAGGAGAACAACCCCAGCTTCTCCAGTCTCTCCACATCACTGAAGTCACCTCATCCCTGGTGCCATTCTCGTAAATCTTTTCTGCACCCTCTCTAAGGCCGTCACATCCTTCCTAAAGTGCGGTGCCCAGAATTGAACATTGAAGGAGAAAAAGTGGGAAAAGGTGCGAGAATAAGAAAAATAGATATAAAAATTAAGGTGTTGACATGATGGGTGATGTCACTGAATCTAAGCGGTCTAGGATGCCAATTAATAAAAAAAGCAAACGGTTCAAATTTATTTTTTAATTACTCTATAATAAGTTCGAAGTCAAAAGTAGGAAAAAAAGTGGAGAAAGATTAGGGATTAAGAAAAATATATTAAAAAGCCAGGTGATCACATGATGGGTGATGACAGGGACCTAAAATGGTCAATTAATAAAGCAGGAAGCTGGCTTATTATGGTTTATATTTATTTTTTAATTATTGTACGCTAAGGTGGAAGTAATTGGTAGGAGGAAAACTGGAGAAAGATTTGAGATTAATGAAAAAATAGATTAAAAAGACAGGTGGTCACATGATGGGTGACGTCAGCCATTTTAAACGGTAAAGTTAATAATTGATAAGACACAAAACATAGAAACATAGAAGATAGGAGCAGGAGTAGGCCATTCGGCCCCTCGAGCCTGCTCCGCCATTCAATGAGATCATGGCTGATCATCCAAATTCAGTACCCTGTCACTGCCTTCTCCCCATATCCCTTGATCCTTTTAGCCTTAAGAAATATATCTAACATCTTCTTGAATCTATTTAATGAATTGGACTCTACTGACTTCTGTGGTAGAGAATTCCACAGGTTCACCACTCTCTGGGTGAAGAAATTCCTCCTCATCTCAGTCCTAAATGGCTTACCCCTTATCCTTAGACTGTGACCCCTGGTTCTGGACTCTCCGACCATCGGGAACATCCTTCCTGCATCTAGTTTGTCCAGACCTGTCAGAATTTTATATGTTTCGATGAGATCCCCTCTCATTCTTCTAAACTCCAGCGAGTATAAGCCCAATCGACCCAATCTCTCTTCATACATCATTCCTGCCATCCCAGGTATCAGTCTGGTGAATCTTTGCTGCACTCCCTCCATGGCAAGAACATCCTTCCTCAGATAAGGCGACCAAAACTGCACACAATACTCAAGGTGTGGTCTCACCAAGCAAGGCCTTGTACAACTGCAGCAAGACATCCTGGCTCCTGTACTCGAATCCTCTCGCTACGAAGGCCAACATACCATTTGTCTTCTTCACCGCCTGCTGCACCTGCATGCTTACCTTCAGCGACTGGTGCACAAGGACACCCAGGTCTCGTTGCACTTCCCCTTTTCCCAATCTATTGCCATTCAGATAATAGTCTGCCTTTCTGTTTTTGACACCAAAGTGGATAACCTCACATTTATCAACGTTATATTGCATCTGCCCAATCGGGCTTATTATGGTCCCAACGCATTTTTTAAATGATTCTACGATAATGTGGAAGTCTACAGTTGGAGAAAAAGTAGAAAAAGGTGCGAGAATAAGTAAAAATAGACATCAAAATGGAGGTGGGGCCATGATGTGCGACGTCAGCCATTTTAAACGGGTCCAGCGGCCAATTAATGAAAAAAAAGCAAAACCGTTCAAATGTATTTTTTAAATTACTCTGTGATAAGGTGGAAGGCTGTAGTAGGAGGAAAAAAAGCAGGAGAAGGATTTGAGATTAATGACAAAATAGATTAAAAAAGACAAATGGTCAAATGGCGGGTTGAATGGTCAAGTCTTTGCGAAAGAATTTTAAAAAACGGGATGGTTAAAAGCTCTTTTAATATTATTAATCGTTCTATGGTGATATAACAGCCCTTGGCGGGAGAAAAAGTAGAAAAAGAGGCGCGAGAATAAGAAAAATAGATTGTAAAATAAATTAAGCCGGTCACATGGTGGGTCACGCCAAAGATGCCAATTTATCAAACACAAAACCGGCCAAATGTATTTTTTAAATTATCCTAGGAGGATGTAGAAGTCACTCCAGCGGGAAAAAAGTGGAGAAAGATTCGAGATTAAGGAAAAAAAATTAGATTTATAAAAAGACAAATGGTCACATGGTGGGTGACGTCACCCATTCTAAATGCTATAGAATAAAAAAAAGGGATGAGTAGGCCAATCGGCCCCTCGAGCCTGCTCCGCCATTCAATAAGATCATGGCTGATCTGATCCTAACCTCAAATCTAAAAAACACAAGAAGTAGGAGCAGGACCCGGCCACTCAGCTCCTGGGCCCGCTCCGCCACCCACAGGGCCTTGACCGATCCGAACTCAGCCTCATGTCCAATTTCTTGCCCGCTCCCCGTAACCCCTAATTCCCTTTACTTCTAGGAAACTGTCTATTTCTGTTTCAAATTTATGTAATGATGTAGCTTCTACAGCTTTTTGGGGCAGCATATTCCATGGACCTACCACCCTCTGAGTGAAGTAGTTCCTTCTCATCTCAGTTTTGAAAGAGCAGCCCCTTATTCTAAGACTATGCCCCCTAGTTCTAGTTTCACCCATCATCGGGAACATCCTCCCCGCATCCACCCGATCCAACCCCTTCACAATCTTATATGTTTCAATAAGATCGCCTCTCATTCTTCTGAACTCCAATGAGTAGAGTCCTAATCTACCCAACCTCTCCTCATATGTCCATCCCCTCATCCCCGGGATTAACCGAGTGAACCTTCTTTGTACTGACTCGAGAGCAAGTATGTCTTTTCTTAAGTATGGACACCAAAACTGTATGCAGTATTCCAGGTGCGGTCTCACCAATACCTTGTACAACTGAAGCAATACCTCCCTATTTTTATATTCTATCCCCCTAGCAATGAAAGCCAACATTCCATTGGCCTTCTTAATCACTTGCTGCACCTGCAGACTAACCTTTTGAGTTTCGTGCACCAGGACCCCCAGATCCCTTTGCACTTCAGTACTCTCCAGTTTCTTGCCATTAAGATAATAAATTGCTCTAGGATTTTTCCTGCCAAAGTGCATAACCTCACACTTTCCAGTATTGTATTCCATCTGCCAAATCTCTGCCCACTTACTTAGCCTGTCTATGTCCCCTTGCAGATTTTTTATGTCCTCCTCACTCACTACTTTCCCTCCCATCTTTGTATCATCTGCAAATTTTGATATGTTACACTTGGTCCCTTCCTCCAAATCGTTAATATAGATTGTAAAGAGTTGGGGACCCAGCACTGACCCCTGTGGAACACCACTAGTTACTGATTGCCAGTCTGAGAATGAACCATTTATCCCAACTCTTTGCTTTCTGTTAGATAGCCAATCCTCTATCCATGCCAGAATATTACCCCCAATCCCGTGATTTTTTATCTTGAGTAATAATCTTGTGTGTGGCAAAAGATCTTTTAATGTTATTAATCATTCTCTGGTGATATAACAATCATCGGCGGGAGAAAAAGTAGAAAAAAGATCTGGGATGTTGGAAAATTTATATAGTTAAAGCTGGTCACATGATGAGTGACGTCATCGATTTTTAACCTCTGAAAGCTGCCAATTGATAAAATTCTTGTGGCTCCAGTTTAATTTTTTAATTATTCTCTGGTGGGATAAAAGGTCACTGGAGGGGAGAAAAAGCAGAAAAAAAGGTGCGAGAATAAGAAAAATAATTATTATTAAAAAAAATTAGTCAAGCTGGTCACATGATCCGTGACGTCAACCATTCAAAAGAAAACGGTTCAAGCCGTCCTATTGATTAAAAAAAAATCAAAAGCGGGCTTCTAATCATTCATATTTAATTTCTAAATTATTCTATAATGATATAGAAGTGATTGGTAAGAGAAAAATTAGAGAAAGATTTGAGATTAATAAAAAAACAGATTTAAAAAAGGGGCCAGGTGGTCACATGATGCGTGACGTCAGGGAGTCCGAACCGCCTAAATAATAAAATAAAATCAAACCCGTTTATAATTATGGTTTTCAATTCATGATTATTTAGTCTATGATAAGATAGAGGCCAGGCAAGAAGACAAAATAGAGAAAGAGCTGAGAGTAAGAAAAAAAATTATATTAAAAAGGGAGATGTGGTCACATGATCTGTGACGTCATCCATTTTAAACGGTTAAAGCGGCTAATTAATTAAAAAAACAAAGCGGGCTTACTGTGTTTCCAATATAATTTTTTAATGATTCTATGATAGGAAAAAAGTCACTAGCGGAAGATAAATGGAAAAAAGGTGCGAGAATAAGTAAAAATAGATGTTAAAAATAATTATGCTGCTCACATGATGGCTGACGTCAGGAATTTTTAACCCTTGCCCCCCCTCCCAGGTGCCAATTAATAAAAAATCAAACCGTTCAGTTTTATTTTTTTAATTACTCTAGGATAAGGTGAAAGTCTGTAGTAGGAGAAAAAATGGGAAAAAGGTGCGAAAATAAGAAAAATAGAATCAAAAAAAAATTAAAGGCGCCACATGATGGATGACGTCAGGGACGGTTGTTTACGGCCCAGCATTTTCTAAAGAAATAAAAAACGGGATTCTTCAAAGCTCTTTTAAAATATTATTAATTACTGCATGATAATATGACAGGCAGCGGCGGGAGAAAAAGTAGAAAAAGGTGCGAGAATAAGAAAAAATATATTAAAAAGCCAACTGGTCACATGATGGATGACGTCAGGGACCCCAAACGGTGAAAGATGCCAATTAATCAAACACAAAACCGGCCTAACGTATTTTAAAAATTAATCCCTGATGATATAGAAGCCAGTCAAATGGCAAAAGTGGAGAAACATGAGAGATTAATGTAAAATTTAGCTTAAAGAAAGGATAGGTGGTCACATGGTGGGTGACGTCAGGGACTCCAAAAAGGTCAAAGAAGTCAATTAATAAAAGACAAAGCGGGTTTATTCTGCTTCCAATTTATTTTATAAATTGTTCTGTGCTGATGAGGGAGTGTTTGGTGTGGAGGAAAGCGGCGAAGGGAATGAGATGACAATTAATGATTGTAAAGCAGCCTGCTCCCAGCCTGCCCCGCGGCCGGCTATAACCCGCCTCCCCCGCGGCCGCCGCGCTTAGTGGACGGCGGGAGGGCGCAGGAGGCGGAGTTTACGTCCATAGCGCGCAGGGCCGGATAGAGGTGAGAGGCGGCGGGCCGGGCGCAGGGAGGGTCGGCGGTGTGCGAGCCGGGGAGATTTGGCGGCTCGGGGTGGGCGGAGGGGGGGAGAGAGAGAGGGGGAAAAGGGGAGTGGCCGAGCGGGAGGGGTGGGGCTAAAGGGAAGGGGAGAGAGAGAGAGAGAGGGTCACTGCAGGAAGGTCAGACAGATACAATGGGCTGGATTGTCATTGACCCGTGGAGGTGTGGGGGGTGTTAAAATTGCAAAAACTGGTGGGCGGGCAAAAGTCTGCCTCCATGCAATTTTCATTAAATCGTGTCTGCTGGTCCAACTCTGTCCTGCCTCTAAGAGGCGGGATAGGCTGTTAAGGCCTTTAACAACCACTAAATTGGCTCTATAATGCCATTTTGAAAGGCATTTGTGATTTTAACCCTTGTTCTACGTGAAGCATGCCTGTTCTGAACCACGATTGTGAAGCCTGGTGCGGAGCATAGCTGGCTGGTTGGCTATGGGGATGCATATATGGATAGCTGTGTGGATGGATGGAGAGGAGACATCTGGGAGTGGTGGTGTAAAAATATCTGGGAGCAGACTTAGGGCTGCTGCTGCTCATTTTGCATCCAGGTCCTCTCACAGCAAAGGCCAGGCAGTCTCTGACCTTCAATGCAGCAGCAATGATGACATCATCAGAGGCGACTTTCAGACTGAAAACACTCATTGGGTCATGGGTTCCCACGTGCTGGAACTCAATTGACCAATGAGGTGCAAATCGCATCAATCTCCCACATCCAATTGCAGTCGGGTGGATAACAAGACCCCAACCCACCCCAGTATCAAAATCCCGCCCAATCACTCCATGGCCCCTCGCCCCCTCCCTATCTCTGTAACCTCCTCCAGCCCCTACAATTCTCATCCTCCTGTTCAAATCCCTCCATGGCCCCTCGCCCCCCTCCCTATCTCTGTAACCTCCTCCAGCCCTACAATTCTCATCTTCCTGTTCAAATCCCTCCATAGCCCTCGTCCCCTCCCTATCTCTGTAACCTCCTCCAGCCCTACAATTCTCATCCTCCTGTTCAAATCCCTCCATGGCCCTCGCCCCCTCCCTATCTCTGTAACCTCCTCCAGCCCCTACAGTTCTCATCCTCCTGTTCAAATCCCTCCATGGCCCTCGCCCCCTCCCTATCTCTGTAACCTCCTCCAGCCCTACAACCCTCCGAGATCTCTGCGCTCCCCCAATTCTGCCCTCTTGAGCATCCCTGATTTCCATCGCTCCACCATTGGTGGCCGTGCCTTCAGCTGCCTGGGCCCCGAGCTCTGGAATTCCCTCCCTAAACCTCTCCGCCTCTCTCTCCTCCTTTAAGATGCTCCTTAAAACCTCCCTCTTTGACCAAGCTTTTGGTCGCATGTCCTTAATATCTCCTTATGTGGCTCGCTGTCGAATTGTGTTTGATAATCGCTCCTGTGACGTGCCCTGGGATGTTTTACTACGTTAAAGGCGCTATATAAATGCACGTTGGTTGATACCTGGGATGATATCTGCTCGCTCTCGGGCTGCAATGGCCCCCGTCCGGCGCGTCGATGGCGTTTAGCGTTTGAAGGTTCTCTAACTCTCGCCTCTCGCTCTCCTCTCCCTCCCTCCCTCACCCATAGGATTTCTCAGGAGTTCACAGTAGCCATGGCGACCATCGAGGAAAAGATCAAGAGTTACAAGACGGCGCCCTTCGACGCTCGCTTCCCCAACACCAACCAGACCCGAAATTGTTTCCAGAACTACCTGGGTAAGGGGCCTTTGGGAAGGGGTGGGTTTACAGGTTAGCACCGTTCGGGAGAGCAGGCTGCAGCTGGTAGCTGGGGTCAAGCAGGCTGGAGCAAGGCCCGTTCGGGTCGAGGGGGCTGAATGGGCCGCCTCCTGTTCCTATGGTAACAGGCTCGAAGGGCTGAATGGGCCTCCTCCTGTTCCTGTGTAACAGGCTCGAGGGGCTGAATGGGCCTCCTCCTGTTCCTGTGTAACAGGCTCGAGGGGCTGAATGGGCCTCCTCCTGTTCCTGTGTAACAGGCTCGAGAAGGGCTGAATGGGCCTCCTCCTGTTCCTGTGTAACAGGCTCGAGAAGGGCTGAATGGGCCCCCTCCTGTTCCTGTGTAACAGGCTCGAGGGGCTGAATGGGCCTCCTCCTGTTCCTATGTAACAGGCTCGAGAGGTTGAGTAGGCACAGTTCTGGTCTCCATATAACTTGGTTAGACCACACTTGGAGCACTGTGCACCATTCTGGTCTCCATATCATAAAAAGGATATAGAGGTACTGGGGTACAGTACTAGTGGGCACAGGTCTGTCACTGTATAACATTGGGGTACAATACTGGTGGGTACAGGTCTGTCACTGTATAACACTAGGGTACAGTACTGGTGGGTACAGATCTGTCACTGTATAACACTGGGGTACAGTACTGGTGGGTACAGGTCTGTCACTGTATAACACTGTGGTACAGTACTGGTGGGTACAGGTCTGTCACTGTATAACACTGGGGTACAGTGCTGATGGGTACAGGTCTGTCACTGTATAACTGGGGTACAGTACTGGTGGGTACAGGTCTGTCACTGTATAACACTGGGGTACAGTACTGGTGGGTACAGGTCTGTCACTGTATAACACTGGGGTACAGTACTGGTGGGTACAGGTCTGTCACTGTATAACTGGGGTACAGTGCTGATGGGTACAGGTCTGTCACTGTATAACTGGGGTACAGTGCTGATGGGTACAGGTCTGTCACTGTATAACACTGGGGTACAATACTGGTGGGTACAGGTCTGTCACTGTATAACACTGGGGTACAGTACTGGTGGGTACAGGTCTGTCACTGTATAACACTGGGGTACAGTACTGGTGGGTACAGGTCTGTCACTGTATAACACTAGGGTACAGTACTGGTGGGTACAGGTCTGTCACTGTATAACACTGGGGTACAGTACTGGTGGGTGCAGGTCTGTCACTGTATAACACTGGGGTACAGTACTGGTGGGTACAGGTCTCACTGTCGATCCTCTCCCTACAGATTACCATCGGTGTCAGAAAGCTCTGACAGCAAGTGGCAAGGATGTCACTATGTGTGACTGGTACCAAAAAGTCTACAAGTCGCTGTGCCCCATGTCTTGGGTAAGACGGTATTTCCTCCCAACGCTGACGCACTCGGCTTATCAGGGCTAGGGTTTCTCCTGATGGTCACCAATCCAGGGGGGTCCCGCTCCAGAGACTCGAGCCCCATAATCCAGGCCCACACTCCCCGGTGCCAGTACTGAGGGAGCGCTGCACTGTCGGAGGTAGATGTATATACTCCAGGACTCGAGCTCCATAATCCAGGCCCACACTCCCCGGTGCCAGTACTGAGGGAGTGCTGTCTTTCGGGATGAGATGTTAAACCGAGGCCTCGTCTGCCCCCTTGGGTTGCAACTTCCATTTATCTGGCGCCTTTAACGTAGTAAAACGTCCCAGGGCGCTTCACAGGAGCGATTATCAAACACAATCTGACCCCGAGCCACATAAGGAGATATTAGGGACAGGCGACCAAAAGCTGGGTCAAAGAGGTCGGTTTTAAGGAGCGTCTTAAAGGAGGAGAGAGAGGCGGAGAGGTTTAGGGAGGGAATTCCAGAGCTCAGGGCCCAGGCAGCTGAAGGCACGGCCGCCAATGGTGGAGCGATGGAAATCGGGGGATGCTCAAGAGGCCAGAATTGGAGGAGCGCAGAGATCTCGGAGGGTTGTAGGGACTGGAGGAGGTTACAGAGATAGGGAGGAGCGAGGGGCCATGGAGGGATTTGAACAGGCGGATGAGAATTGTAGGGACTGCAGGAGGTTACAGAGATAGGGAGGAGCGAGGGGCCATGGAGGGATTTGAACAGGCGGATGAGAATTGTAGGGGCTGGAGGAGGTTACAGAGATAGGGAGGGGTGAGGGCCATGGAGGGATTTGAACAGGAGGATGAGAATTGTAGGGACTGCAGGAGGTTACAGAGATAGGGAGGAGCGAGGGGCCATGGAGGGATTTGAACAGGCGGATGAGAATTGTAGGGGCTGGAGGAGGTTACAGAGATAGGGAGGGGGCGAGGGGCCATGGAGGGATTTGAACAGGAGGATGAGAATTGTAGGGCTGGAGATGGGGCTCGAGTCAACTACCCACTGTTCGCCTCGTGTCCCCTCCTCTCCGCTCCCTCGCCTCCACCAGCATCCAGACCCTGCCCACGCGAAGGGGAGTTGAGAATCGGCCTGTGTGTGTGTAGCTTGTTTTAGCGTTGTGATGTTTGTGTGACATTGTTCTCTCCCTTTCCCCCGCTCCCCAAACCTCTCCCCACAGGTAAACAAGTGGGACGATCAGCGCGAAAGCGGCAGCTTCCCTGGGAAGATCTGAGTGCTGGTCGGGGGGAGTGTCGTTCCTCCACCTTGGTGAACCGTTAACAGAAGTTGGGGGGGGCGGGGGATGCGAGTGTGGGGGTCTCTGAAATTTCCAGAGGGGTTTCTTCACCTCTCTTCCCTCCCCATCGACATCTCTGTCACCTCCTGGGGTAGGGAGGGGAGGGGGGAGAGCGTGGAGTTCGACACCACCCCCCCCCCCCCCCCGGTATCACTTTCTGGGCTGGGTGAACTGTATCTTGATCTGTCAATGCTTCTGTTCCTTTTACTCTTCGAAATAAAGTCTTGGGACCAGCCCTTGTACACCTGACCGAGCTCGATCCGCTTCCTTTACTGATCGAGAGCAGGGTGGGGATCGTGTGTGTCGACTGCTCCCGCACCACAGAGAGACTTGTTCAACACAGGAACAGGCCATTCAGCCCCTCCAGCCTGTTACACAGCAACAGGAGGAGGCCCATTCAGCCCCGGAGCCTGTTACACAGGAACAGGAGGAGGCCCATTCAGCCCCGGAGCCTGTTACACAGGAACAGGAGGAGGCCCATTCAGCCCCCTCGAGCCTGTTACACAGGAACAGGAGGAGGCCCATTCAGTCCCTCAAGCCTGTTACACAGGAACAGGAGGAGGCCATTCAGCCCCTCGAGCCTGTTACACAGGAACAGGAGGAGGCCCATTCAGCCCCTCGAGCCTGTTACACAGGAACAGGAGGAGGCCCATTCAGCCTCCTCGAGCCTGTTACACAGGAACAGGAGACGGCCCATTCAGCCCCCTCAAGCCTGTTACACAGGAACAGGAGGAGGCCTATTCAGCCCCTCGAGCCTGTTACACAGGAACAGGAGGAGGCCCATTCAGCTCCCTCGAGCCTGTTACACAGGAACAGGAGGAGGCCTATTCAGCCCCTCGAGCCTGTTACACAGGAACAGGAGGAGGCCCATTCAGCCCCTCGAGCCTGTTACACAGGAACAGGAGGAGGCCCATTCAGCCCCTCGAGCCTGTTACACAGGAACAGGAGGAGGCCCATTCAGCCCCTCGAGCCTGTTACACAGGAACAGGAGGAGGCCCATTCAGCCCCTCGAGCCTGTTACACAGGGACAGGAGGAGGCCCATTCAGCCCCTCGAGCCTGTTACACAGGAACAGGAGGAGGCCCATTCAGCCCCTCGAGCCTGTTCCGCCATTCATTGAGATCATGGGCTGATCTGTGACCTAACTCCATAGACCCGCCTTTGCCCCATATCCCTTAATACCTTTGGTTAACAGAAAGCTATCAATCTCCCATTTAAAATTAACAATTGATCGAGCATCAATTGCCGTTTGCGGAGAGAGTTCCAAACTCCTCCCACCCTTTGTGTGTAGAAGTGTTTCCTAACTTCACTCCTGAAAGGTCTGGCTCTAATTTTTAGACTATGCCCCCTAGTCCTAGAATCCCCAACCAGCGGAAATAGTTTCTCTCTCTCTCTCTACCCTATCAGTTCCCCCTTAATATCCTGAAAACTTTGATCAGAATATACTCAACGACTGAGCCTCCACAGCCCTCTGGGGCAGAGAATTCCAAAGATTCACAGCCCTCTGAGTGAAGAAATTCTTCCTCATCTCAGTCCTAAATGGCCGACCCCTTATCCTGAGACTGTGACCCCTGGTTCTAGACTCTCCAGCCAGGGGGAAACAGCCTCTCAGCATCTACCCTGTCAATCCCCCTCAGAATCTTATACCTTTCAATGAGATCACCTCTCATTCTTCTAAACTCCAGAGAGTATCGGCCCGATCTCCTCAGGACAGCCCTCTCATCCCAGGGATCAATATCCTTATTCCTTTCTCCCGTATCTACTTATTTGGCTTTCCCCTTAAATGCATCTCTGCTCTTCGCCTCAACCACTCCCTGTGGGAGCGAGTTCCACATTCTCACCACTCTCTGGGGAAAGAAGTTTCTCCTGAATTCCCTGTTGGATTTATTGATGGCCCCCTGAGGTCTGGTCTTGCCCACAGGTGGGCATCTCACCATCTACCCTTTGAAGAATTTTATAAGTTTCAGTGAGAGCATCTCTCATTCTTGTAAACTCCAGAGAATAGAGGCCCAATCTACTCAATAATCTCATTAGAAACTCACCACATGTACCTAATTGCATTTCTAAATGAGTCCTGGACATATCTGTCACGAGTTTGATCTCTGTACTGATTCACACAGGTTATGTGTACTTGAACACTGAGTTGGGGAACTGCAGGATATGTCAGCTGTGGGAAGCACTCTCGCCTCACAGTCAAGAAGGTTGTGGGTTCAAGTCCCCCTCCAGAGACTCGAGCCCCATACTCCAGGCCCACACTCCCCGGTGTCAGTACTGAGGGAGCGCTGCACTGTCGGAGGTAGATGTATATACTCTAGGACTCGAGCCCCATAATCCAGGCCCACACTCCCCGGTGCCAGTACTGAGGGAGCGCTGCACTGTCGGAGGTAGATGTATATACTCTAGGACTCGAGCCCCTTAATCCAGGCCCACACTCCCCGGTGCCATCTTTCAGATGAGACGTTAAACCTCTCGGGTGGATGTAAAAGATCCCACGGCCACTATTGGAAGAAGAGCAGGGGGGAGTTTTCCCCGGTGTCCTGGGCCCAATATTTATCCCTCAACCACCATTACTAAAACAGATGATCTGGTCATCATCACACTGCTGTTTGTGGGAGCTTGCTGTGCACAAATTGGCTGCCGCATTTCCAACATGACTACACTTTGAAAGTATTTCATTGGCTGGAAAACGCTTTGGGACGTCCTGAGGTGGTGAAAGGCGCTGGAGACGGTGGGTTTTACTGGAACGCCATCCCGACTTGGAAATATATTGGGCCGTTCCTTCATCGTCGCTGGGTCCAAATCCTGGAACTCCCTCCCGAACAGCACTGTGGGAGCACCTTCACCACACGGACTGCAGCGGTTCAAGAAGGCGGCTCACCACCACCTTCTCAAGGGCGACTAGAGGATAGAAACGCGGAATAATTCAGCGCAGGAGGAATGGGGAGAAGGTGGGGACTGGGGACGATGGGGAGACGGAGGTTGGATGGGGTCGAGGGCAATGCTCCCTCTCAGCTGTGAAGCATTCCGCCAGGTACCACACTCAATCTCTTTCATTCGAACGGCCACGCAGCCACAGAAATTCAAGGGGGTTACCTGTTGAAATAAACAGGCCACGCGTAACCAGGACAATCTAGAGGGAAGTAACAGAGAATGCTGGAAGCACTCAACGGGCCAGGCAGCATCCGTGGAGAGAGAAACAGAGTTAACGGGTTGGATTTCGCCAATGGGGAGCTTTTGGAGGCGGGACTCCCACTTGTCGGGTTTCAGTCCTGCCTCCATCGACCTCTGGCCAACCCACGCTATTTTCCCCTTGAGTGACCTTGTGAAGCCCGCCCAGCGGGCCTAGCAGGACGATTAAGGGGAAGCTGGTTACAGAGAATGTCAGCGTATGACGTTTCATCTGTCAAATTTTGACAGGTGAATTGTCATCGTTTGACAGCTCTGTGAAGCTGTCAAACACCGACATTCTCTGTAGTTTGATGAGTTCTTGAATTCAAGACCTCATCAAACCTCTTCAGCAGAAATTAGATGGTTGCTGCATTGGAGAATGCACCGGCCGTCTGTCATCTCTGCCGCGGAGCTGTGAGACTCTCCACATCCCCAACGATTGAAGCTTGCAGGAAGAAACAAAGTTAAGTAAACTTTTTCTAACACTTTCCACTTACCTCACATCTCCACACTTGCACCCATCACTTATCTTCACAGCGCGCTTTTGCCCCCCGCAGACCCACTGCTCGCCCCCGGTGACCCTGGCGGGGTTTGCAGACTTCGGGAAGTCCGCACTTGTGTGGGTAAAATGGGGATAATCCTCTTATCTGCCTGTTAACTGCCCCCAGATTCTGCCATTTACCCAGCAGTCCCGCCTCCCCAGGGCTGGCAACATCACGCCCGACGTTTCAGGTCTGTGACCCTTCGACAGAACTGGAAAAAGTTAGAGAGATGTGACAGGTTTTAAGCGAGTGTAGGGGCAGGGAAAGGAGAGAAGGGAAGAAAGAATAAAAGGAACGGTCTGCGATAGGGCGGAAGGCAGAATCATCAACAGCCGCCACGTGGAAAAAAATAGGGGCAGAGGTTATGATCTGAAATTCTTGAACTCTATGTTGAGTCCAGAAGGCTGTAGAGCGCCTCATCGAAAGATGAGGTGCTGTTCCTCAAGTATTTTGCGATTCAATTTAGAGGGGAGGCGGGGCTGAGGGGGAGGAGGCGGGACTGAGGGGGGAGGCGGGGCTGAGGGGGGAGGCGGGGGGTGGGGCTGAGGGGGGAGGCAGGGCTGGGGTGAGGGGTTCAGGGGGAGGAGGCGGGGCTGAGAGACAGAAGGGAGGAGGCGGGGCTGAGGGGTTCGGGGAGAAGGCGGGGCTGAGGGACTGGGGGAAGGAGGCGGCGGGGCTGAGGGGCGGGGGGGAGGAGGCGGGGTTGAGGGACGGGGGAGGAGGAGGGGTCGGGGGGAGGAGGCGGGGTCGAGGGGTTCGGGGGAGGAGGCGGGTGCAGCGGAGATGGCGATCTGGTTGGGCAGGATCTCAAGGCGTGCAGTTTTGTTCAAGCTCGGAATGGCATACGACACCTCGGGGCGGGACAATCCAGGCGCAGAATGCGGTTGGTCCTGCTCGGCGAGACACCTTGCCTCTCTGGGAAATTAAAGTTGAATAACTGGTTTGGGGGGAGGCCATTCACTTCCTGCTCGCGACAATCTGCACAACACAGTCCATGCCCACACCTGCACCAGCCCAAGTCGCCCAGTGCGTGGGGACACAGCGCCTCGTCAGATCTGCCGCACCGACCCCCCACTCGAAACCAGTCAGGTTCCGTCCAACAGGAAGCTTGGGGGATTCCCAGTGCCTTCTTCAAACCTCTGAATCAACCAAGTCAGAAATTGTTGTTTTAAAGAGAGAACCACTCCCATTTATCCGGCGCCTTTAACATAGTAAAACGGCCCAGGGCGCTTTACAGGAGCGATTATCAAACACAATTTGACACCGAGCCACATAAGGAGATATTAGGACAGGCGACCAAAAGCTTGGTCAAAGAGGTCGGTTTTAAGGAGCGTCTTAAAGGAGGAGAGAGAGGCGGAGAGGTTCAGGGAGGGAATTCCAGAGCTTAGGGCCCCAGGCAGCTGAAGGCACGGCCGCCAATGGTGGAGCGATGGAAATCGGGGATACGCAAGAGGCCAGAATTGGAGGAGCGCAGAGATCTCCCGGAGGGTTGTAGGGCTGGAGGAGGTTACAGAGATAGGGAGGGGGCGAGGGGCCATGGAGGGATTTGAACACGAGGATGAGAATTGTAGGGCTGGAGGAGGTTACAGAGATAGGGAGGGGGCGAGGGGCCATGGAGGGATTTGAACACGAGGATGAGAATTGTAGGGCTGGAGGAGGTTACTGCCCTGGGAGTGTTTGATGGGACAGTGTAGAGGGAGCTTTACTCTGTATCTAACCCGTGCTGTACGCGTCCTGGGAGTGTTTGATGGGACAGTGTAGAGGGAGCTTTACTCTGTATCTAACCCGTGCTGTACCTACCCTGGGGGGAGTCTTTGTTCCGTGCTGAATAACCATGATGGCATTCCTAGGAAAGTTCGAGTCAACAGCATCGCGTTCCTTAATTTCTTTATTTCAATTAGAAAAATAGATTACATATCAAGTGATGACGAGTCACAGCCTGAGACAGTGACACAACCCAGCAGTGCACTCCTCCCAGCACCAGCCCCTCCCCCAGGACACCTCTCCCAAAAAGGCACCTCCGATTCTAAATTGGGGCGAGGCGACTATTCGACTGTGGCGTGCGTCGCAGCTGGACTCCCTTCTCAGCGAGCAGGAGCCAAGGATAAAATCTTGGCTGATTTTATCCTCCCACCCCCCACTCCCCTCCAAGGAGGAACTCAGTGCAATTATCACCCTTCTTCCCCCTGCAGCACAGGATGGGGAGCACTTGTCCTTTATGCGGGGCTGAGGACCACACTGGACAGGAGGTGGCAGGAGAGGGGACAAGGGGGGGCGGTGGGGGGAATGGAAGGAAAGCAGTTGAAGACAGCAACACGACCCACCTCAAACCAAGGGGGCTGGGGCTCGTTCCCCTGTCTTCCCCAATTTCCCTCCCCTCTCCACCCAGGTGAATTTGCCATTGGGGGGTGGGGGGGGAAAGAAGTGTCTCGAAATAGCAACAGGGGCAACAATGAAGGCTGGTCGTCCCCTATTCTTGCGCCCCACACAAACCCCGGTGCTCAGATCGCGCGCACAGTCCTGGATCGGATTCTCCCCCCACCACCTCCGCCCGGCCCAGAATCCCACACCGACCGATTCCCAGGGGCATGAGTACACCCGAAGTATAAATAAGAGGGTGGAAAATAAAAACCACACACACACATCCACCCCCCCCACAAAGACACATCTCGGAGATGCGCACTTGATCGCCCGGCTTAAACCCGGTCCTCACGCGCGGTCGAACGAGAGCGCAGACTCCAGACCTCCCTTCTACCCCGCCCCGGGCCCCCATGAAAAGTGCATCAGATTTCGGAGCTGGGCTCCAATGAATCATTTTCCAGTTATTCCCAGGATTAAACCGCCCCGCCCTGCCAAACCCACTTTCCCCGCAACCCGATCCGCAGATTCCTGCTCCTGGTTACACTCCTTCGCATCATGTCTTCATCTGCCACACGATTAAGTGACTCCTCTCGGACTTCCGCATCATCATGGGGGTCCCTCGCAGTTGCTCCCCGTCGCCTGTGTCGTCACCTGCACGGAGGGAGAGAGAGATGGGGAGGAAAAAAAACACATTGAGTGGGGCGGGGAAGAGATACCAGCGATCGCAAGATGCCAAAATGTGTTCGAACCTCGCCCAAGGGACCGAGAGGCTCCTGTCTCCATCAGTACCTACTGACCCCCGCCCACAGGGACCGAGAGGCTCCTGTCTCCATCAGTGCCCACTGACCCTTGCCCACAGGGACCGAGAGGCTCCTGTCTGCATCAGTGCCCACTGACCCTCGCCCACAGGGACCGAGAGGCTCCTGTCTCCATCAGTGCCCACTGACCCTCGCCCATAGGGACCTAGAGGCTCCTGTCTCCCTCAGTACCCACTGACTCTCATCCACAGGGACCTAGAGGCTCCTGTCTCCCTCAGTACCCACTGACCCTCACCCACAGGGACCGAGAGGCTCCTGTCTCCATCGGTACCCACTGACCTTCACCCACAGGGACCGAGAGGCTCCTGTCTCCCTCAGTACACATGGACCCTCACCCAGAGACCGAGAGGCTGCTGTCTCCATCAGTACCCACTGACACTCGCCCACAGGGACCGAGAGGCTCCTGTCTCCCTCAGTGCCCACTGACCCTCACCCACAGAGACCGAGAGGCTCCTGTCTCCCTCAGTACCCACTGACCCTCACCCACAGGGACCAAGAGGCTCCCGTCTCCCTCAGTACCCACTGACCCTCACCCACAGTGACCGAGAGGCTCCTGTCTCCCTCAGTACCCACTGACCCTCACACACAGGGACCCAGAGGCTTCTGTCTCCCTCAGTACCCACTGACCCTCACACACAGGGACCGCGAGGCTCCTGTCTCAATCCGTACACGCTGACCCTCACCCACAGGGACCGAGAGGCTCCTGTCTCCCTCAGTACACATTGACCCTCACCCAGAGACCGAGAGGCTCCCGTCTCCCTCGGTACCCACTGACCCTCGCCCACAAGGACCGAGAGGCTCCCGTCTCCCTCATACCCTCTGACCCACACCCACAGGTACCGAGAGGCTCCTGTCTCCCTCATACCCTCTGACCCACACCCACAGGGACCGACAGGCTCCTGTCTCCCTCAGTACCCACTGACCCTCACCCACAGGGACCGAGAGGCTCCTGTCTCCCTCAGTACCCACTGACCCTCACCCACAGGGACCGAGAGGCTCCTGTCTCCCTCAGTACCCACTGACCCTCACCCACAGGGACCGACAGGCTCCGGTCTCCCTCAGTACCCACTGACCCTCACCCACAGGGACCGAGAGGCTCCTGTCTCCCTCAGTACCCACTGACCCTCACCCACAGGGACCGAGAGGCTCCTGTCTCCCTCAGTACCCACTGACCCTCACCCACAGGGACCGAGAGGATCCTGTCTCCCTCTGTACCCACTGACCCTCACCCACAGGGACCGAGAGGCTCCTGTCTCCCTCTGTACCCACTGACCCTCACCCACAGGGACCGAGAGGCTCCTGTCTCCATCAGTACCCACTGACCCTCACCCACAGGGACCGAGAGGTTCCTGTCTCCCTCAGAACTCACTGACCCTCACCCACAGGGACCGAGAGGCTCCTGTCTCCCTCAGTACACACTGACCCTCACCCACTGACCCTCGCGGCTCCCGTCTCCCTCAGTACCCACTGAGCCTCACACACAGGGACCGAGAGGCTCCTGTCTCCCTCAGTACCCACTGACCCTCACCCACAGGGACCGAGAGGCTCCTGTCTCCCTCAGTACCCGCTGACCTTCACCCACAGGGACCGAGAGGCTCCTGTCTCCCTCAGCACCCATTGACTTTCACCCACAGGGACCGAGAGGCTCCCGTCTCCCTCAGTACACGCTGACCCTCACCTACAGGGACCGAGTGGCTCCTGTCTCACTCAGTACACACTGACCCTCACCCACAGGGACCGAGAGGCTCCTGTCTCCCTCAGTACACATTGACACTCACCCAGAGACCGAGAGGCTCCCGTCTCCCTCCGTACCCACTGACCCTCGCCCACAGGGACCGAGGCGCTCCGGTCTCCCTCTGTACCCACTGACCCTCACCCACAGGGACAATGAGTCTCCTGTCTCCATCAGTACCCACTGACCCTCACCCAGAGGGACCGAGAGGCTCCTGTCTCCCTCAGTACCCACTGACCCTCACCCACAAGGACCGAGAGGCTCCTGTCTCCCGTCTCCCTCAGTACACACTGACCCTCACCCACAGGGAGAGAGAGGCTCCTGTCTCCATCGGTACCCACTGACCTTCACCCACAGGGACCGAGAGGCTCCTGTCTCCATCAGTGCCCACTGACCCTCACCCACAGGGACCGAGAGGCACCTGTTTCCCTCAGTACCCACTGACCCTCACCCACAGGGACCGAGAGGCTCCTGTCTCCATCAGTACCCACTGACCCTCACCCACAGGGACCGAGAGGCTCCTGTCTCCCTCAGTACCCACTGACCCTCACCCACAGGGACCGAGAGGCTCCTGTCTCCCTCAGTACCCACTGACCCTCACCCACAGGGACCGAGAGGCTCCTGTCTCCCTCAGTACCCACTGACCCTCACCCACAGGGACAGAGAGGCTCCTGTCTCCCTCAGTACCCACTGACCCTCACCCACAGGGACCGAGAGGCTCCTGTCTCCCTCAGTACCCACTGACCCTCACCCACAGGGACCGAGAGGCTCCTGTCTCCCTCAGTACACACTGACCCTCACCCACAGGGATCGAGAGGATCCTGTCTCCCTCTGTACCCACTGACCCTCACCCACAGGGACCGAGAGGCTCCTGTCTCCATCAGTACCCACTGACCCTCACCCACAGGGTCCGAGAGGCTCCTGTCTCCCTCAGAACTCACTGACCCTCACCCACAGGGTCCGAGAGGCTCCCGTCTCCCTCAGTACACACTGACCGTCACCCACAGGGACCCAGAGGCTCCTGTCTCCATCGGTACCCACTGACCCTCACCCACAGGGACCGAGAGGCTCCTGTCTCCCTGCGTACTCACTGACTCTCACCCACAGGGACCGAGAGGCTCCTGTCTCCCTCATACCCTCTGACCCACACCCACAGGGACCGAGAGGCTCCTGTCTCCCTCAGTACCCACTGACCCTCACCCACAGGGACCGAGAGGCTCCCGTCTCCCTCAGTACCCACTGACCCTCGCCCACAGGGACCGAGAGACTCCTGTCTCCCGTCTCCCTCAGTACCCACTGACCTTCACCCACAGGGACAGAGAGGCTCCTGTCTCACTCGGTACCCACTGACCCTCACCCACAGGGACCGAGAGGCTCCTGTCTCCATCGGTACCCACTGACCTTCACCCACAGGGACCGAGAGGCTCCTGTCTCCATCAGTGCCCACTGACCCTCACCCACAGGGACCGAGAGGCACCTGTTTCCCTCAGTACCCACTGACCCTCACCCACAGGGACCGAGAGGCTCCTGTCTCCCTCAGTACACACTGACCCTCGCCCACAGGGACCGAGAGGCTCCTGTCTCCCTCAGTGCCCACTGACCCTCACCCACAGAGACCGAGAGGCTCCTGTCTCCCTCAGTACCCACTGACCCTCACCCACAGGGACCGAGAGGCTCCTGTCCCTCTCCGTGCCCACTGACTCTCACCCACAAGGACCGAGAGGCTCCTGTCTCCCTCAGTACCCACTGACCCTCACCCACAGGGACCGAGAGGCTCCTGTCTCCCTCAGTACACACTGACCCTCGCCCACAGGGACTGAGAGGCTCCTGTCTCCCTCAGTACCCACTGACCCTCACCCACAGGGACCGAGAGGCTCCTGTCTCCCTCAGTACCCACTGACCCTCACCCACAGGGACCGAGAGGCTCCTGTCTCCCTCAGTACACACTGACCCTCGCCCACAGGGACCGACAGGCTCCTGTCTCCCTCAGTACCCACTGACCCTCACCCACAGGGACCGAGAGGCTCCTGTCTCCCTCAGTACACATTGACCCTCACCCAGAGACCGAGAGGCTCCTGTCTCCCTCAGTACACATTGACCCTCACCCAGAGACCGAGAGGCTCCTGTCTCCCTCAGTGCCCACTGACCCTCACCCACAGGGACCAAGAGGCTCCTGTCTCCCTCAGTACACATTGACCCTCACCCAGAGACCGAGAGGCTCCCGTCTCCCTCGGTACGCACTGACCCTCGCCCAGAGACTGAGGGGCTCCGTCTCTCTCGGTACCCACTGACCCTCACCCACAGGGACCGAGAGGCTCCCGTCTCCCTCAGTACCCACTGACCCTCACCCACAGGGACCCAGAGGCTCCTGTCTCCCTCAGTACCCACTGACCCTCACCCACAGGGACCGAGAGGCTCCTGTCTCCCTCCGTGCCCACTGACCCTCACCCACAGGGACCGAGAGGCTCCTGTCTCCCTCCGTGCCCACTGACCCTCACCCACAGGGACCGAGAGGCTCCTGTCTCCCTCGGTACCCACTGACCCTCACCCACAGGGACCGAGAGGCTCCTGTCTCCCTCAATACCCACTGACCCTCACCCACAGGGACCGAGAGGATCCTGTCTCCCTCAGTACACACTGACCCTCACCCACAGGGACCGAGAGGCACCTGTTTCCCTCAGTACCCACTGACCCTCACCCACAGGGACCGAGAGGCTCCTGTCTACCTCAGTACATACTGACCCTCACCCACAGGGACCGAGAGGCTCCTGTCTCCCTCAGTACACACTGACCCTCGCCCACAGGGACCGAGAGGCTCCTATCTCCCTCGGTACACACTGGCCCTCACCCACAGGGACCGAGAGGCTCCTGTCTGCCTCAGTACCCACTGTCCCTCGCCCACAGGGACCGAGAGGCTCCTGTCTCCCTCAGTACCTACTGACCCTCGCCCACAGGGACCGAGAGGCTCCTGTCTCCATCGGTACCCACTGACCCTCACCCACAGGGACCGAGAGGCTCCTGTCTCCATCAGTGCCCACTGACCCTCACCCACAGGGACCGAGAGGCTCCTGTCTCCCTCAGTACTATTTGACCCTCAGCCATAGGGACCGAGACACTCCTGTCTCTCTCAGTACCCACTGACCCTCACCCACAGGGACCGAGAGGCTCCTGTCTCCCTCAGTACCCTCTGACCCTCACCCAGAGGGACCGAGAGATGGGTGAAAGGTCAATATTGGATATTATCACCTCCCGCACACACAGGACAACAAAATCACATGACAAACACACCAATCCTGAAGTTGATGTAGCCTTCTCCTCCGCTCATGACCAAATATGATGGTAGGTCCTCTGTCGCGGAATTCGAGGAGCCTTCTCCGAGCCCACCAATACCTGCATTGATGGAGGCTGTTCCCAGGCAGAGAGAGAGAGATAATGTTAACGCACGAGAAACTTCGAACTGTCGTAAACAGCGAGGAGGATAGCAACAGACCTCAGGAGGTCTGATGACATGGGCAGACGCAGTTTAACACAGAGAACATAAGAATTAGGAGCAGGAGTCAGCCATACAGCCCCTCGAGCCTGCTCCACCATTCAATAAAATCATGGTTGATCATGGACCTCAACTTCACTTTCCCGCCCGATCTCCATATCCCTCGATTCCCCTAGAGTCCAAATAACTATCTATCTCAGCCTTGAATATACTCAACGACTGAGCATCCACAGCCCTCTGGGGCAGAGAATTCCAAAGATTCACAACCCTCTGAGTGAAGAAATTCCTCCTCATCTCAGTCCTAAATGGCCGACCCCTTATCCTGAGACTGTGACCCCTGGTTCTAGACACTCCAGCCAGGGGGAAACAACCTCTCAGCATCTACCCTGTCAATCCCCCTCAGAATCTTATACATTTCAATGAGATCACCTCTCATTCTTCTAAACTCCAGAGAGTATCGGCCCAATCTACTCAATCTCTCCTCATAGGACAATCCTCTCATCCCAGGAATCAGTCTGGTGAACCTTCGTTGCACCGCCTCCAAGGCAAGTATATCCTTCCTCAGATAAGGAGACCAAAACTGTGCACAGTGCTCCAGGTGTGGTCTCACCAAGGCCCTGTACAATTGTAGCAAGACTTCCTTACTCTTATACTCCAACCCCCTTGCAATAAAGGCCAACATGCCATTTGCCTTCCTTATTGCTTGCTGTACCTGCATGCTAGCTTTGTGTTTCTTGCACGAGGACACCCAAATCTCTCTGAACACCAACATTTGAAAGTTTCTCACCAGTTAAAAAATATTCTGTTTTTCTATTCTTCCTACCAAAGTGACTAACCTCACATTTCCCTACATTATACTCTATCTGCCACCTTACTGCCCACTCACTCAGTCTATCTATATCCCTTTGCAGACTCTTTGTGTTCTCCTCACAGCTTACTGTCCCACCTAGCTTTGTATCATCAGCAAACTTGGATACATTACACTCGGTCCCTTCATCTAGGTCATTAATATAGATTGTAAATAGCTGAGGCCCCAGCACTGATCCCTGCGACACCACACTAGTTACAGCCTGCCAACCTGAAAAAGACCCGTTTATCCCTGGGAGTGTCAAGTGATTCAGTTTTGATAGGAAAAAAGAGAGAGGAACTATTAATGGTACAATTTTAAACTGGGAGTGCAGGAACAATGGGACCTGGGAGTAAAAGTACATAAATCTTTGAATATGTTGGAAAAGTTGAGAACGTTAATAAAACCAAGCATCCCATATGCCTTTTTAACAATAGAGGCATAGAGTACAAAAGCAAGGAAGTTATGCTAAACCTTTATAAAACACTGGTTAGGCCCCAGCTGGAGTATTGTGTCCAATTCTGGGCACCGCACTTTAGGAAGGATGTCAAGGCCTTGGAGAGGAGATTGACCAGAATGGTACCGGGGATGAGGGACTTCAGTGATGTGGAGAGACTGGAGAAGCTGGGGTGGTTCTCCTTAGAGCAGAGAAGGTTAAGGGGAGATTGACCAGAATGGGACCAGGGATGAGGGACTTCAGTGATGTGGAGAGACTGGAGAAGCTGGGGTTGTTCTCCTTAGAGCAGAGAAGGTTAAGGGGAGATTTAATAGAGGCGTTCAAAATCACAAAGGGTTTTGATAAGAGTAAATAAGGAGAAACTGTTTCCAGTGGCAGGAGGGTGGGTAACCAGAGGACACAGATTGAAGGTGATTGTCGAGATGAGGAAAAATGTTACGATCTGGAACGCGCTGCCTGAAAGGGCGGTGGAAGCAGATTCAATAGTAACTTTCAAAAGGGGAATTGGAGAAATACTTGAAGGGGAAAAATTTGTAGGGCTATGGGGAAAGAGCGAGGGAGAGTGGGACAGATTGGAGAGCTCGACCAAAGAGCCGGCACAGACACGATGGGCCGAATGGCCTCCTCCTGTGCTACATCAGCTTGTTCCACAGGAACAGGAGGAGGCCCATTCAGCCCCTCGAGCCTGTTCCACAGGAACAGGAGGAGGCCCATTCAGCCCCTCGAGCCTGTTACACAGGAACAGGAGGAGGCCCATTCAGCCCCTCGAGCCTGTTACACAGGAACAGGAGGAGGCCCATTCAGCCCCTCGAGCCTGTTACACGGGAACAGGAGGAGGCCCATTCAGCCCCCTCGAGCCTGTTACACAGGAACCAGAGGAGCCCCATTTAGCCCCTCGAGGCTGTTACACAGGAACAGGAGGAGGCCCATTCAGCCCCTCGAGCCTGTTACACAGGAACAGGAGGAGGCCCATTCAGCCCCTCGAGCCTGTTACACAGGAACAGGAGGAGGCCCATTCAGCCCCTCGAGCCTGTTACACAGGAACAGGAGGACGCCCATTCAGCCCCTCGAGCCTGTTACACAGGATCAGGAGGAGGCCCATTCAGCCCCTCGAGCCTGTTACACAGGATCAGGAGGAGGCCCATTCAGCCCCTCTAGCCTGTTACACAGGATCAGGAGGAGGCCCATTTAGCCCCTCGAGCCTGTTACACAGGAACAGGACGAGGCCCATTCAGCCCCTCGAGCCTGTTACACAGGAACAGGAGGAGGCCCATTCAGCCCCCTCGAGCCTGTTACACAGGAACAGGAGGAGGCCCATTCAGCCCCTCGAGCCTGTTACACAGGAACAGGAGGACGCCCATTCAGCCCCTCGAGCCTGTTACACAGGATCAGGAGGAGGCCCATTCAGCCCCTCGAGCCTGTTACACAGGATCAGGAGGAGGCCCATTCAGCCCCTCTAGCCTGTTACACAGGATCAGGAGGAGGCCCATTCAGCCCCTCGAGCCTGTTACACAGGAACAGGAGGAGGCCCATTCAGCCCCTCGAGCCTGTTACACAAGAACAGGAGGACGCCCATTCAGCCCCTCGAGCCTGTTACACAGGATCAGGAGGAGGCCCATTCAGCCCCTCGAGCCTGTTACACAGGAACAGGAGGAGGCCCATTCATCCACCTCGAGCCTGTTACAGATGAACAGGAGGAGGCCCATTCATCCACCTCGAGCCCGTTACACAGGAACAGGAGGAGGCCCATTCAGCCCCTCGAGCCTGTTACACAGGAACAGGAGGAGGCCCATTCAGCCCCTCGAGCCTGTTACACAGGAACAGGAGGAGGCCCATTCAGCCCCCTCGAGCCTGTTACACAGGAACAGGACGAGGCCCATTCAGCCCCTCGAGCCTGTTACACAGGAACAGGAGGAGGCCCATTCAGCCCCCTCGAGCCTGTTACACAGGAACAGGAGGAGGCCCATTCAGCCCCTCGAGCCTGTTACACAGGAACAGGAGGACGCCCATTCAGCCCCTCGAGCCTGTTACACAGGATCAGGAGGAGGCCCATTCAGCCCCTCGAGCCTGTTACACAGGATCAGGAGGAGGCCCATTCAGCCCCTCTAGCCTGTTACACAGGATCAGGAGGAGGCCCATTCAGCCCCTCGAGCCTGTTACACAGGAACAGGAGGAGGCCCATTCAGCCCCTCGAGCCTGTTACACAAGAACAGGAGGACGCCCATTCAGCCCCTCGAGCCTGTTACACAGGATCAGGAGGAGGCCCATTCAGCCCCTCTAGCCTGTTACACAGGATCAGGAGGAGGCCCATTCAGCCCCTCGAGCCTGTTACACAGGAACAGGAGGAGGCCCATTCAGCCCCTCGAGCCTGTTACACAAGAACAGGAGGAGGCCCATTCAGCCCCTCGAGCCTGTTACACAGGATCAGGAGGAGGCCCATTCAGCCCCTCGAGCCTGTTACACAGGAACAGGAGGAGGCCCATTCATCCACCTCGAGCCTGTTACAGATGAACAGGAGGAGGCCCATTCATCCACCTCGAGCCCGTTACACAGGAACAGGAGGAGGCCCATTCAGCCCGTTACACAGGAACAGGAGGAGGCCCATTCAGCCTCTTCCGCCATTCAATGAGATCATGGTTGATCTGTATCTCAACTCCATTCACCCGCCTTGGTTCCGTAACCCTCGACACCCTTTTACCCAACAAAAATCTTTGAATCTCAGTTTTGAAAGCTCCAATTGACCCCCGGCCTCGACAGCTTTTTGTGGGGAGATAGTTCCAGATTTCCACCACCCTTTGTGTGAAGAAGTGCTTCCTGACATCACCCCTGAACGGCCTGGCTCTAATTTAAAAGTTTCTGCCCCCCCTTGTTCTGAAGTGATTGCACTAGAGGGGGTACAGAGGAGATTTACGAGGATGTTGCCTGGACTGGAGAATTTTAGCGATGAGGACAGATTGGAGAGGCTGGGGTTGTTTTCTTTGGAACAGAGGAGGCTGAGGGGAGATTTAATTGAGGAGTATAAAATGATGAGGGGCCGAGATAGAGTGGATAGGAAGGACCTATTTCCCTTAGCAGAGGGGTCAATAACCAGGGGGCACAGATTGAAAGTAATTGGTCGAAGGATTAGAGGGGAGTTGAGGAGAACTTTCTTCACCCAGAGGGTGGTGGGGGTCTGGAACTCACTGCCTGAAAGGGTGGTAGAGGCAGGAACCCTCATTGCATTTAAACAGTACTTGGATATGCGCTTGAAGTGTCGTAACCTACAGGGCGACGGACCAAGAGCTGGACAGTGGGATTAGGCTGGAGAGCTCTTTGTCGGCCGGCACGGACACGATGGGCCGAATGGCCTCGTTCTGTGCTGTAACTTTCTATGATTCTGGACTCCCCCTACCAGAGGAAATAGATTCTCTTGATCTGCTCCATCAACTTCTTTCAATCATCTGAAACATCTCGATCAGATAGCCCCTTAATAAGATCAGAAATAGGAGCAGGAGTAGGCCATTTGGCCCCTCGAGCCTGTTCCGCCATTCAATGAGGTCATGGCTGCAGTTGTACAGGGACCTCGGTGAGACCACACCTTGAGTATTGTGTGCAGTTTTGGTCGCCTTATCTGAGGAAGGATGTTCTTGCCATGGAGGGAGTGCAGCGAAGATTCACCAGGCTGATACCTGGGATGGCAGGAATGACGTATGAAGAGAGATTGGGACGATTGGGCTTATACTCGCTGGAGTTTAGAAGAATGAGAGGGGATCTCATTGAAACTTATAAAATTCTAACAGGACTAGACAGACTAGATGCAGGAAGGATGTTCCCGATGGTCGGGGAGTCCAGAACCAGGGGTCACAGTCTTAGGATAAGGGGTAAGCCATTTAGGACTGAGATGAGGAGGAATTTCTTCACCCAGAGAGTGGTGAACCTGTGGAATTCTCTACCACAGAAGGCAGTGGAGGCCAATTCATTAAATATATTCAAGAAGGAGTTAGATATATTTCTTAAGGCTAAAGGGATCAAGGGATATGGGGAGAAGGCAGGGACAGGGTACTGAGTTTGGATGATCAGCCATGATCTCATCGAATGGCGGAACAGGCTCGAGGGGCCGAATGGCCTACTCCTGCTCCTATCTTCTATGTTTCTACCTCATCTCCACTTTCCTGCACTATCCCCAAACCCCTTGATTCCCGTAATACTGAAAAATCTATCGATCTCAGCCTTGAATATACTCAACGACTGAGCCTCCACAGCCCTCTGGGGCAGAGAATTCCAAAGATTCACCGCCCTCTGAGTGAAGAAATTCCTCCTCATCTCAGTCCTAAATGGCCGACCCCTTATCCTGAGACTGTGACCCCTGGTTCGAGACTCTCCAGCCAGGGGGAAACAGCCTCTCAGCATCTACCCTGTCAAGCCCTGTAAAAATTTTGCATGTTTCAATGAGATCATAAGAACATAAGAAATAGGAGCAGGAATAGGCCACTTGGACCCTCCAGCCTGCTCCGCCATTCAATAAGATCATGGCTGATCTTGGGCTCAAAGCCACTTCCCCGCCCGCTCCCCATAACCCTTCACTCCCTTATCTTGCAAAGATCTGTCTATCTCCACCTTAAATGTATTTAATGACCCAGCCTCCACGGCTCTCTGGGGCAGAGAATTCCACAGATTTACGACCCTCTGAGAGAAGAAATTCCTCCTCATCTCAGTTCTAAAAGGGCGACCCTTTATTCTGAGACTGTGCCCCCGAGTTCTAGATTTCCCCACCAGGGGAAACATCCTCTCTGCCTCTACCTTATCGAGCCCCCTCAGTATCTTATATGTTTCAATAAGATCACCTCTCATTCTTCTAAACTCCAATGAGTATAGGCCCAACCTGCCCAAGCTTTCCTCATAAGTCAACTCCACTCATCTCTGGAATTAACCTAGTGAATCGTCTCTGAACTGCCTCCAATGCAAATATATCCTTCCTTAAATGAGATCACCTCTTATTCTTCTAAACTCTAGAGAATATAGGCCTAGTCTACTCAATCTCTCCTCACAGGACAAGCCCCCCATCCCCGGAACCAGTCTGGTGAACCTTGGTTGCAACTCCCTCTATGGCAAGTATATCCTTCCTTAGGTAAGGAGACCAAAACTGTGCACAATACTCCAGGTGTGGTCTCACCAGGGCCCTGTATAATTGCAGTAAGACATCTTCACTCTTATACTCAAATCCTCTTGTAATAAAGGCCAACATACCATTTGCTTTCCTAATTGCTTGCTGTACCTGCATGTTAACTTTCAGTGATTGGTGTACAAGGACACCCAGGTCCCTCTGAACACCAACTTAAGATTAGAAGCAGGAGTAGGCCATTCGGCCCCTCGAGCCTGCTCCGCCATTTAATGAGATCATGGCTGATCTGATCTTGGCCTCAACTCCACTTTCCCGCCCGCTCCCCATAACCCTCGACTCCCCGTTCCTCAAAAATCTGTCTATCTCCACCTTGAATATACTCAACGACTGAGCCTCCACAGCCCTCTGGGGTAGAGAATTCCAAAGATTCACAACCCTCAGTGAAGAAATTCCTCCTCATCTCAGTCCTAAATGGCTGACCCCTTATTCTGAGACTGTGACCCCTAGTTCTAGATTCCCTGATGAGGGGAAACATCCTCCCTGCATCTACCCTGTCAATCCCCCTCAGAATCTTATGGGGGAAAAAATTGAGTCGCACCCCAAACATTTCCCAATCTCTCACCATTTAAAAAAACTCTGCTTTTCTATTTTTCCTACCAAAGTGGATAACTTCACATTTCTCCTATTTCTCCTCATCTTCTGTACTCGATGGAATACAAGCTTCATCCGTGCAACGCGTCCTCTTAACTTAACCATTTCAGAAACATAGAAGATAGGAGCAGGAGTAGGCCATTCGGCCCCTCGAGCCTGCTCCGCCATTCAATGAGATCATGGCTGATCATCCAAATTCAGTGCCCTGTCCCTGCCTTCTCCCCATATCCCTTGATCCCTTTAGCCTTAAAAAATATATCTAACTCCTTCTTGAATATATTTAATGAATTGGCCTCTACTGCCTTCTGTGGTAGAGAATTCCACAGGTTCACCACTCTCTGGGTGAAGAAATTCCTCCTCATCTCAGTCCTAAATGGCTTACCCCTTATCCTTAGACTGTGACCCCTGGTTCTGGACTCTCCGACCATCGGGAACATCCTTCCTGCATCTAGTCTGTCTAGTCCTGTTAGAATTTTATAAGTTTTAATGAGATCCCGTCTCATTCTTCTAAACTCTAGTGAATATAAGCCCAATCGACCCAATCTCTCTTCATACCTGCCATCCCAGGTATCAGTCTGGTGAATCTTCGCTGCACTCCCTCCATGGCAAGAACATCCTTCCTCAGATAAGGCGACCAAAACTGCACACAATACTCAAGGTGTGGTCTCACCAAGGCCCTGTACAACTGCAGCAAGACCTCCTTGCTCCTGTACTCGAACCCTCTCGCTATGAAGGCCAACATACCATTTGCCTTCTTCACCGCCTGCTGCACCTGCATGCTTACCTTCAGCGACTGCTGCACAAGGACACCCAGGTCTCGTTGCACTTCCCCTTTTCCCAATCTATTGCCGTTCAGATAATAGTCTGCCTTCCTGTTTTTGCCACCAAAGTGGATAACCTCGCATTTATCCACGTTATACTGCATCTGCCATGCTTCTGCCCAATCACCCAACCTGTCCAAATCATACTGGAGTTTCTCGGCATCCTCCTCGCGGCACACACGCCCACCCACCGTTTTTTTTGGTAAACGCACCAGCCACAAAAAACCTCACGGCGTCACGGTGTCCGTGGAAGCAAATCTGCGCCAACGACAGCAGGCTGTACGGGATGGAGGCGGCCGGTCCTGCCCCTTGCAGCTGCTCCTCCTGACCCGCAGGGGAGCCGTTGGCGATCGTTGGCGCCGTCCCGGCCTCCGGCTCTGTGAAAGAAATGGCGGCGTTGAGAGCGCGCGATGACATTGGGGTTAAACTAGAACACGGCCCGGCTTAATCCAGCTCCACCCACCCCTCTAATTTATTTACGGAGGGGTTAACTGGATTGCCCAGTGTAAACCCCTAGCCCTCTTCCCTGGGCTGCTCCGCTCAAATAATTCAGGCTAAGACAACAATACGGGCAACACGGTGGCATAGTGGTTAGTACTGTTGCCTCACAGCGCCAGGGACCCGGGTTCGAATCCGGCCTCGGGTGACTGTGTGTGGAGTTTGCACATTCTCCCTGTGTCTGCGTGGGTTTCCTCCGGGTGCTCCGGTTTCCTCCCACAGTCCAAAGATGTGCGGGTTAGGTTGATTTGGCTATGATAAATTGACCCTTAGTGTTAGGGGGGATTAAATACGTGGGGTTACGGGGATAGGGTGGGATATGTGTCGGTGCAGGCTCGATGGGGATTCTGTGTGAGGGGGCAGGGACAGGGTGCTGGATTTGGATGATCAGCCATGATCGTATTGAATGGTGGAGCAGGCTCGACGGGCCGAATGGCCTGCTCCTAGTTTCTATGTAACAAGTGGGATTTATTGCTGGACATAAACCACCACAGAAGCAACCGTTGTGTTACTGACTATCTCTACTGATGTTAATCCAGCTCCCTCTGTCACCCCTCTCCCCCAGCTCAGTGTTACTGACTGTATCTCTACTGATGTTAATCCAGCTCCCTCACGCTCTCACTCAGTAACCCCTCTCCCCCAGCGCCCTGTGTTACTGACTGTATCTGTACTGATGTTAATCCTGCTCCCTCACACTGTCAATCAGTAACCCCTCTACCCCAGCGCCGTGTTACTGACTATCTCTACTGATGTTAATGCAGCTCCCTCACACTGTCACTCAGTAACCTCTCTCCCCCAGCGCCCTGTGTTACTGACTGTATCTCTACTGATGTTAATCCAGCTCCCTCACACTGTCACTCAGTAACCTCTCTCCCCCAGCGCCCTGTGTTACTGACTGTATCTCTACTGATGTTAATCCAGCTCCCTCACACTGTCACTCAGTAACCCCTCTCCCCCAGCGCCCTGTGTTACTGACTGTATCTCGCCTGATGTTAATCCAGCTTGCGCTCACTGTCTATCAGTAACCCCTGTTGTTGAGATTTATTTGTGGAGGGGTTAACCGGATTGCCCATGGTAAACCCCCGTCACCTTCCTGGGTCACTCACCTCAAATAATTCAGGCTAAGACATCAAGGGGGATTTATTGTCAGACATAAGATGCTACAGAAGCAAACATTGTTTTACTCGACTGGCGTTACTCCAGCTCCCTCACTCACCAGCAGACAGGGGCAGGGAGACGACAATTCCGGTTCCTGTCCCGATCCACAGCCGCTTACAGAATATAGACATGGCCGTCACCTGCAGGAAGGACAGCCCAAGAGGGCCAGATCCTGCCGAACATGAGAGCAGGCAGTCAGAGCACGACACAACAACAGCACATCACCACAGACTCCACCCTCCCCCCAACCCCACCTACCCACTTTCTCCTTATATCCCCCACGCCCCCACCCCATCCCCATATCCCTCACGCCCCCACCTTCTCCCCACATCCCTCGCGCCCCCACCTTCTCCCCACATCCCTCGCGCCCCCACCTTCTCCCCACATCCCTCGCGCCCCCACCTTCTCCCCACATCCCTCGCGCCCCCACCTCCTCCCCACATCCCTCGCGCCCCCACCTTCTCCCCACATCCCTCGCGCCCCCACCTTCTCCCCATATCCCTCGCCCCCCACCTCCTCCTCATATCCCTCACGCCCCCACCTCCTCCCCATATCCCTCAACCCCTTCTCCCCATATCCCTCAACCCCACCTTCCCCCATATCCCTCAACCCCACCTTCCCCCATATCCCTCAACCCCACCTTCCCCCCATGCCCCTCAACCCCACCTTCTCCCCATATCCCTCAACCCCACCTTCCCCCATATCCCTCAACCCCACCTTCCCCCATATCCCTCAACCCCACCTTCCCCCCATGCCCCTCAACCCCACCTTCTCCCCATATCCCTCAACCCCACCTTCCCCCCAATCCCACCTTCTCCCCATATCCCTCAATCCCACCTTCTCCCCATATCCCTCAATCCCACCTTCTCCCCATATCCCTCAATCCCACCTTCTCCCCATATCCCTCAATCCCACCTTCTCCCCATATCCCTCAATCCCACCTTCTCCCCATATCCCTCAATCCCACCTTCTCCCCATATCCCTCAATCCCACTTTCTCCCCATATCCCTCAATCCCACCTTCTCCCCATATCCCTCAATCCCACCTACTCCCCATATCCCTCAACCTCACCTACCCACCTTCTCCCCATATCCCTGAAACCCACCCACCCACCTTCTCCCCATATCCCTCAATCCCACCTACTCCCCATATCCCTCAACCTCACCCACCTTCTCCCCATATCCCCCAACCCCACCTACCCACCTTCTCCCCATATCCCTCAACCCCACCTTCCCCCCATGCCCCTCAACCCTACCTTCTCCCCATATCCCTCAATCCCACCTTCTCCCCATATCCCTCAATCCCACCGACCCACCTTCTCCCCATATCCCTCAATCCCACCTTCTCCCCATATCCCTCAATCCCACCGACCCACCTTCTCCCCATATCCCTCAATCCCACCTACTCCCCATATCCCTCAATCCCACCGACCCACCTTCTCCCCATATCCCTCAATCCCACCTTCTCCCCATATCCCTCAATCCCACCGACCCACCTTCTCCCCATATCCCTCAATCCCACCTTCTCCCCATATCCCTCAATCCCACCTACCCACCTTCTCCCCATATCCCTCAACCTCACCTACCCACCTTCTCCCCATATCCCCCAACCCCACCTACCCACCTTCTCCCCATATCCCTCAACCCCACCTACCCACCTTCTCCCCATATCCCCCAACCCCACCCACCCACCTTCTCCCCATAGCCAGAGACACAGAGACAGGCGCTCGCCCTGCCCTCCTCCCCAATCACTCACCGAACATGCTGCTCACGAAGGGCTGGATGTCGACCTCCTGCAGCGGCTGTCCCGAGCGAGCGTGGAAGAGACGGAGTGTGGATTCCAGCCGCACCGAGACCCAGACCCCCTGCCCCAGACAGGCCAGGTGGCGGACCTGGCTCTCCACCCGGAGAGACACCTCGAACCATTTCTACAGCGGAGACACACTGTGAGACATCAAACACTCCCAGGGCAGGTTCAGCACGGGTTAGATACAGAGTAACGCTCCCTCTACACTGTCCCCATCAAACACTCCCAGGGCAGGTTCAGCACGGGTTAGATACAGAGTAAAGCTCCCTCTACACTGTCCCATCAAACACTCCCAGGGCAGGTACAGCACGGGGTTAGATACAGAGTAAAGCTCCCTCTACACTGTCCCATCAAACACTCCCAGGGCAGGTACAGAATGGGTTAGATACAGAGTAAAGCTCCCTCTACACTGTCCCATCAAACACTCCCAGGGCAGGTACAGAATGGGTTAGATACAGAGTAAAGCTCCCTCTACACTGTCCCATCAAACACTCCCAGCGCAGGTACAGCACGGGTTAGATACAGAGTAAAGCTCCCTCTACACTGTCCCATCAAACACTGAGAGGTCGCACAACACCAGGTTATAGTCCAACAGTTTTATTTGAAATCACAAGCTTTCGGAGCTATCGATCGCCCCTTCCTCAGGTGAAGTAGTAAAGAAATACAGACTCGACAAAGCATATATAGATAGAGAACAATGCATGTGTACCTTACAATTGCAGACAACTAAATTAAATCATCCTGACTATCTGCCGAGGTGTGATAAAGTTAATCAGGTCAGCCAGGAAGGTACCACATCAAAGACATAGCAAGATACAACTGAGACAATGAGGTGGAGTCGCAGGGGGTCTAACGTGTCAAAAGCTGCCGTCTGTATGTAAAACGATAAGCTGTAAAATTTTTTTACTTTTTTACTGGGAAAATTTTTACTTTTTTACTGGGAATCACATCTGTGAACAAGCCAACGACGACTCGAGTCCGGATCACGTCATGTATCGTGACATAAACCCAAGATCCCGGTTGAGACCGTCTTCATGAGTGCGGAACTTGGCTATCAGTTTCTGCTCGATGATTTTGCGCTGTCGTGTGTTCCTAAGGTTGCCTTGGAATACGCTTACCCGCAGATCCGAGGTTGAATGTCCTTGACTGCTGAAGTGTTCCCCGACTGGGAGGTAACAATCCTGCCTGGTGATTGTTGCGCGGTGCTCGTTCATACGTTGTCTCAGTGTCTGCATGGTCTCGCCGATGTACCATGCCGCGGTGCATTCTTTCCTGCAACGTATGAGGTAGACAACGTTGGCCGAGTCACATGAGTATGTACCATGTACCTGGTGGGTAGTGTCCTCACGTGTGATGGTGGTATCTGTGTTGATGATCTGGCATGTCTTGCAGAGTTTGCCGTGGCAGGGTTGTGTGGTGTCGTGGTCGCTGTTATCCTGAAAGCTGGGTAATTTGCTGCGAACGATGGTACTTCTGAGGTTAGGCGGCTGTTTGAAGGCAAGTAGTGGAGGCGTGGGTATGGCCTTAGCGAGGTGTTTGTCGTCATCGATGACATGTTGAAGGCTGCGAAGAACATGGCGTAGTTTCTCTGCTCCGGGGAAGTACTGGACGACGTAGGGTACCCTGTTGGTTGTGTCCCATGTTTGCCTTCTGAGGAGGTCTATGCGATTTTTCGCTGTGGCCCGTCGGAACTGTCGATCGATGAGTCGAGCGTCATATCCCGTTCTTACGAGGGCGTTTTTCAGCGTCCGTAGGTGTCCATCGCGTTCCTCCTCGTCTGAGCAGATCCTGTGTATTCGCAGGGCTTGTCCATAGGGGATGGCTTCTTTAACGTGGTTAGGGTGGAAGCTGGAGAAGTGGAGCATCGTGAGGTTGTCCGTGGGCTTGCGGTAGAGTGAAGTGCTGAGGTGTCCGTCTTTGATGGAGATTCGTGTGTCCAGGAATGAAACCGATTCTGAGGAGTAATCCATGGTGAGTTTGATGGTGGGATGGAACTTGTTTATGTTATCGTGTAGTCTTTTCAGTGATCCTTCGCCATGGGTCCAAAGGAAGAAAATGTCGTCGATGTATCTGGTGTACAGTGTTGGCTGGAGGTCCTGTGCAGCGAGGAAGTCTTGCTCGAACTTGTGCATGAAGATGTTGGCGTATTGGGGTGCGAATTTGGTCCCCATGGCTGTTCCGTGTGTTTGGGTAAAAAAATGGTTGTCGAAGGTGAAGACATTGTGGTCAAGGATGAAGCGGATGAGTTGTAGGATGGCGTCTGGAGATTGGCTGTTGTTGGTGTTGAGTACTGAGGCTGTCGCAGCGATGCCGTCATCGTGGGGGATACTGGTGTAGAGTGCCGATACGTCCATCGTGGCGAGGAGTGTTCCTGGTTCAACTGGTCCGTGGGTGCTGAGTTTCTGTAAGAAGTCTGTAGTGTCGCGACAGAAGCTGGGGGTTCCCTGTACGATGGGTTTCAGAATGCCCTCGACGTATCCAGAGAGGTTCTCACACAGGGTTCCATTGCCTGATACGATAGGACATCCGGGTGTGTTGGCTTTGTGTATCTTTGGGAGGCAGTAGAAGTCTCCCACGCGGGGAGTACGTGGGATGAGAGCGCGTAGGATGTTTTGAAGGTCTGGATCGAAGGTCTTGATCAGTCTATTGAGTTGGCGGGTGTGTTCTTTGGTTGGATCTGCGGGTAGCTGTCTGTAGTGTTCCTGGTTGTCCAGTTGTCGGTATGCTTCTTTACAATAGTCCGTTCTGTTCTGTATGACGATGGCTCCTCCTTTGTCCGCTGGTTTGATGACGATGTTGCGGTTGGTCTTGAGAGCGTGGATGGCGTTGCGTTGTGCTCGGGTGACATTCTGGACTGTCTTGTGAGTGCGGCTGATGAATCTGGCGTTGATGCATCTCCTGACCGCTTGAGCATACATGTCAAGCTTGGGGCATCGACCCTCCGGAGGGGTCCAGTTTGACTCTTTTTTCTTCGGTTGCTGCACTGCGAGTCCCTCTGTCTGCTGTTCTGGATCATTGATTGTCTCAATGCACCGCAGCATGGTACATCGGCGAGACCATGCAGACACTGAGACAACGTGTGAACGAGCACCGCACAACAATCACCAGGGAGGATTGTTACCTCCCAGTCGGGGAACACTTCAGCAGTCAAGGACATTCAGCCTCGGATCTGCGGGTAAGCGTTCTCCAAGGCAACCTTAGGAACACACGACAGCGCAAAATCATCGAGCAGAAACTGATAGCCAAGTTCCGCACTCATGAAGACGGTCTCAACCGGGATCTTGGGTTTATGTCACGATACATGACGTGATCCGGACTCGAGTCGTTGTTGGCTTGTTCACAGATGTGATTCCCAGTAAAAAAGTAAAATTTTTTACAGCTTATCGTTTTACATACAGACGGCAGCTTTTGACACGTTAGACCCCTTGCGACTCCACCTCATTGTCTCAGTTGTATCTTGCTATGTCTTTGATGTGGTACCTTCCTGGCTGACCTGATTAACTTTATCACACCTCGGCAGATAGTCAGGATGATTTAATTTAGTTGTCTGCAATTGTAAGGTACACATGCATTGTTCTCTATCTATATATGCTTTGTCGAGTCTGTATTTCTTTACTACTTCACCTGAGGAAGGGGCGATCGATAGCTCCGAAAGCTTGTGATTTCAAATAAAACTGTTGGACTATAACCTGGTGTTGTGCGACCTCTCAATTTTGTCCACCCCAGTCCAACACCGGCATCTCCGCATCATGACCATCAAACACTCCCAGGGCAGGTACAGCACGGGGTTAGATACAGAGTAAAGCTCCCTCTACACTGTCCCATCAAACACTCCCAGGGCAGGTACAGCACGGGTTAGATACAGAGTAAATCTCCCTCTACACTGTCCCATCAAACACTCCCAGGGCAGGTACAGCACGGGTTAGATACAGAGTAAAGCTCCCTCTACACTGTCCCATCAAACACTCCCAGGGCAGGTACAGCACGGGTTAGATACTGAGTAAAGCTCCCTCTACACTGTCCCATCAAACACTCCCAGGGCAGGTGCTGTGCTGTACCTTCGACGCGATTCTAGAATTCTGATCTCAGCGCGCGGTTCACGTGACCTCGTCAAGGAAACCTCGTGTCCCCCCTTGGGCTGGCCGCGTGACCTCTCACCTCGATCTTGGCCGCCCGCGGGTTGATGATGTAGACGCGGTTCCTGTAGCCGCACCAGACCTTGTCGGCCACGGGGGCGGCGCAGCGCACGTTCTGGCGCGGGCGCCCGAGGTCCAGCGAGCGATGTCCAGTCACGTCCCATGTCCCATCTGCTGGAGAAAGGAGGAGAAGGTGGAGGATCAGCCCGAGAAACATAGAAAAATAGGAGCAGGAGTCGGCCATTCGGGCCCTTCGAGCCTGCTCCGCCATTCAATATGATCATGGCTGATCCTCTCTCTCAATACCATATTCCCGCTCTCTCCCCATACCCCTTGATGCCTTTTGTGTCTAGAAATCTATCTATCTCCTTCTTAAATATATTCAGTGACTTGGCCTCCACAGCCTTCTGTGGTAGAGAATTCCACAGGTTCACCACCCTCTGAGTGAAGAAATTCCTCCTCATCTCAGTCCTAAATGTCCTGCCCCGTATCCTGAGACTGTGACCCCTCGTTCTAGACCCCCCCCAGCCAGGGGAAACATCCTCCCTGCACCCAGTCTGTCTAGCCCTGTCAGAATTTTATACGTTTCAATGAGATCCCCTCTCATTCTTCTAAACTCTAGTGAATACAGGCCTAGTCGACCCAATCTCATAGAAGATAGGAGCAGGAGGAGGCCATTCGGCCCCTCGAGCCTGCTCCGCCATTCAATGAGATCATGGCTGATCATCCAAATTCAGTACCCTGTCCCTGCTTTCTGCCCATATCCCTTGATCCCTTTAGCCTTAAGAAATATATCCAACTCCTTCTTGAATCTATTTAATGAATTGGCCTCTACTGCCTTCTGTGGTAGAGAATTCCACAGGTTCACCACTCTCTGGGTGAAGAAATTCCTCCTCATCTCAGTCCTAAATGGCTTACCCCTTATCCTTAGACTGTGACCCCTGGTTCTGGACTCTCCGACCATCGGGAACATCCTTCCTGCATCTAGTCTGTCTAGTCCTGTTAGAATTTTATAAGTTTCAATGAGATCCCCTCTCATTCTTCTAAACTCCAGGTGAGTATAAGCCCAATCGACCCAATCTCTCCTCATACGTCATTCCTGCCATCCCAGGTATCAGTCTGGTGAATCTTCGCTGCACTCCCTCCATGGCAAGAACATCCTTCCTCAGATAAGGCGACCAAAACTGCACACAGTACTCAAGGTGTGGTCTCACCAAGGCCCTGTACAGCTGCAGCAGGACATCCTTGCTCCTGCACTCGAATCCTCTCGCTACAAAGGCCAACATACCATTTGCCTTCTTAACCGCCTGCTGCACCTGCATGCTTACCTTCAGCGACTGGTGCACAAGGACACCCAGGTCTCGTTGCACCTCCCCTTTTCCCAATCTATTGCCGTTCAGATAATAGTCTGCCTTCTGTTTTTGACACCAAAGTTTTTGCCATCTCTCCTCATACGACAGTCCTGCCATCCCGCAAGGAACGTTCAGACTCTCCCCCCCCCCTCCCACCCGCCCCCAGGGAGAGGGAAGCGTTTGATCTGGAATGGGGAGGTGTGGGGAGGTCGGGGGGTCAGAGGTCTATCGGCCGGCGGTGGGGTCACGTACCTGAGTTACGGTGGAAGATGGCCAGAGTTCCGTTCCCGAGTGTCGCCACCACGAACCCACGGGTGTACCTGTGGAAGGAGGGAGGGGGTCAAATGGGAAGGGTCAACACCGAGGGTCAGTCAAGCCTCTCCACCCCGGCAACCTCCCCTCCCAACCC